>CM029359.1:38463083-38485045 GCA_017140985.1 Hormaphis cornu
TTTTATTCGACTTCCTATTAATTATTTATTTAACAAAGTCTGATTTTCTTTTTAAATTTCAAATGGAAATGGGATTTTTTTGTACAAAGACTAGTTACCTACCTAATTATTGTTACTATTATGCCTATACTTATATTTAGTGTATAAGTAATATTTTTGTGTTTCTAACATTAAATTCATCCTAGACTCTGTTTATGGCTATAAAAATAGTTACTTACGTTTCTAATAAAAAAATATTTTATAGCTACCTACCTAGTTAGTTTTAATGAAAATGTACTTTGAAAGTTTATTAGTACATTGGAATTGCAATTCTAGGTGTTAGTGTCTTCTGATATTATACAATCGTAATATAAATGAACATTTCATTTGTAAATCAATAGATATTAGATATCTCCTAGTCCCTCAATTTATAAATTATCTCTACATTAATCTTTGGGTTTGATATTTGTTTTGGTAGGGTGGGTTCTTCAAATTTTAATTTCATTCATTACACATTGTTTATTGTTTCAAAATATATTTTCATTGTACTCGGTAACTCTTGAACTCTTATTCTGACGATTCATAGTTCAAACCTCTGAACTTGTCTTTTAAAACCGCCCTTTACCTTTATAAGTTATTAAACATAAATTTGTATTTTTATTTTATTTTTTCAAATCATATAATACCATTAACTATTACTCCAAAATTAGATATTTTTGAATGTTATCTTGTTTAAAACTGCCTTTAACTGCTTGAACTTTTATAATTTAATTTAAATACAACCCTTGTTGAATTCTATCATATATTTAATATTTCCAGGATGTCTCACCGTTTGTGTCCCTGGGAATAACTTTTTATCTAATAAATATTCTCAAAATCTATTTTTAGAAATTGTTACAATTTTAACAAGTAATTTTAAACCAAAAAATATAAAATAAATTTTTTTTGTAATTTTTAAGTCCAAAATAGCCATTTTTTAGAACTGATTTTTCTTAAAAATTCATACTCAAAACTTTCATGTACTGACACAATTCAATGAGTAATTTCTTTTAAAAAATTTGGCAAAAACCAAACAAATTTTGGAAATATTTAGTAGATAAAAGTTATGGTATTTTCATTCAAGCCAAGAATAGAGTCATTAAAGATATTGGTGAATCCCACTATATTATATATTCTACGTGTACCATACATTTTAATCCGGACCTGATCAGTAGTTTATAATTCTCAACTAAAAAATGTTGACTAGTTTCAAAAATGTTTATGATTAGTAAAAAAAATAAAATAAAACAAGGTAGTATACCTAAATTATAGATGTTATAAAATTGTTAACTTATAAATTATAACTTTTTATGCTAAAACTTAATAAAACTCAACAAACTCAATTCATTGAGAACCACTGAGCTAACTGTAGATAATTTAGCAATATCTGCGTCTGCAATCAAATAAATTTGTATACATTTTTTTTTAATAATTATATAATTATCAAGCTGTTTTTTTTAATTAGAGTCTGCATTAATTCTTGTGTCACTCCCACTGATTTTTGAAATTTAATTAGAGACATTTTTTGTTTTGTGTTGTGTAACATTTAGTTTTTATAATATAGTTGTGAATTCTAATCTATAAATGTTATTTTATGGCATATTATGTGTAAACAATGAGAGGATCTAACACCCTTCTTAACTTTTTTCTTGACCCTTTTCCATTAAAAAAATAAGGGGGTAAAATTTGATTGTCCACTAGGCATTTATTAAATTTTTAATGTTTTTTTTTTCAAATTATTATTGAAAAATCAGTAAATTATTATTATTATTAATAATAATATTGTAATAACTTATTTATTAATTTTTTAGACAAATCTGTAATGATTTGATGTATCATGTATGTATATTGAATACACTATACCAGCGGTTCCCAAACTGTGCTCCGCGGAGCCCTTGGTGCTCCGCGATGTTTTTTCGAGGGCTCCGTTCGTTACACCAAACGATTCGTATTAGGATTCATAGAATATAGGTATATAAAACAACATTAAATATTTTTTGGGGCTCCACGAGAAATTACTCTTTAAAAAAAGGCTCCATGGCTGAAAAAGTTTGGGAACCGCTGCACTATACAATATACATGATTTTACCCATAATTAATGTATAGCCACAACAGAAAATTTTATAAATTATATCTTATAAGCATTTAAAATAAATAATTATCATATTAGTAGACACATTAATTGTGCTGTTATTATTTCTCATAAAATTGCATCAGATAAGCTGAGAAAAATGAATAGTATGTTTGGTAAATTATCTTTTATACTCAATTTTTCATCAAAATTCATTCAACTCTAATATCTGTTTAAATTGTCTATTGTTAATCTGAATTAAGCATACATTTTGGTAAATATATAATTGTTTTAATGTTTCTAAAGATTCTAATAGGTACCTAATTATTTTTATAAATTATTGTACTGTCTCTAATTTATGTTACACATTATTACCAAAGTTACAAAATTGTTAAAGTTACAATATAGTTTTGAAACATTAAATTTGATTAAAATTTGTGTATTAAAATAAAATAATTTTTGTTGTACCTAAATTTTTTTTCTAGAATAATTTTAATTCTTTAATAAAATAACTATTCCTTTTTTGTATATATCCAAGTTTCCAGTTTTGTACTGATGTTTCTGAATCATTGCATGTCATCCATCTTGCTGTAAACACACTTGATAAACCTGACTATGAATAAAATGGCTGCCACAAAAAAGTTACTTTTATTTGAATAAATACTTATTTTGATAATATTGTCAGAACAAAACACATTATGCAAAGCACTATAATGAATTACATATTACATACTATACGTAGGTAACAAAAGTAAATTTTTTGCCGTAGGAAAATTGTCTACATAGTTACAAATGCTCATTTTATTAATTCGCTCTATATAATTACACTATATAATTATTAAAACATATTAAAACAATTGACAACTGTACATCTAACTTATTTCCAATTGTTTTAAACATTATTATAGATCCATTTGAAAAATTGAAGAAAACCATTAATGTCAACAACAAACAATATTTGTACTACAATCTACCCGAATTTGGTGCTGAATATGGTAATATAATATTAATATTTAATAATTATTATTTTTATTTTGTTAACATTAATATGTACAAAATACATCATTAATACTGTATTAAAGCTGCATTTTATAATATTTTAGATAAACTGCCATTTTCTATCCGGGTTCTCTTAGAGTCTGCAGTTAGAAACTGTGACAATTTTCAAGTAACTGAAAGTGATGTGCAAAATATTCTGAAGTGGGAAACAAATCAAAGTGTTGAAGGAGGTGTTGAAGTTGCATTTAAACCCGCTAGGGTTATTCTACAAGTAAATAATACATTTTAGATGTGAACTAATCAGGGGGCGTAGCTAGACCAAGTTTATGGTGGGGGGAAGTGTATATACTTGTATGTAGAATAGAAAAACAAATTTTCCACCCTTCAAAATATAAACTTTCAATGTAAATTTTATAGTCATGGGAAAAAATGCAACCCCCCCCCAAAAAAAAAACCCTCAAATACCATTGAAATTGATTTAATATAAAACTAATTGCATCTGTATTTTATTAGGATTTTACTGGTGTACCCGCTGTGGTTGATTTTGCCGCCATGAGAGATGCTGTTAAGAATTTAGGAGGTGATCCAAACAAAATTAATCCAGTTTGTCCTTCTGATTTAGTTATTGATCACTCAATTCAAGCAGATTTTGTTAGAGAGTAATATATATATTTATATTAATCATTAGTATTGAATAATATATTAGTATGATGTTTGATGTATGTATAAAATATAAATATGTTTTCTCATGTGTATTGGTTATTCAATAAGTAGAAATTAAGCTTATTAAATTGATAAAGTTATAGTTTTGAAAAATAATTTAAATTGCTTTACATCTCTTATGATTTGTTGAATACACATCTTTTACCTGAATGCCAAAAGAGGATTATCTTGACATTGTAAAATACGACCTAATATATTGTCATATACTATTATTATAACACTTGTCCAAAATATAGTTTTAATAAAAACTAACTAAATTTAAATTTTGATTGTTTTAGAGCTGATTCTCAACAAAAAAACGAAAATCTTGAATTTGAACGAAACAAAGAGAGGTTTACATTTTTAAAAGTATGTATTACTCAAAAAATTAACTTTGTAAAAATTAATAAACTAATATAATTTTATTTAGTGGGGAGCCAAGGCGTTTAAGAACATGTTAATTGTGCCACCTGGTTCCGGTATTGTGCACCAAGTCAACTTGGAATATTTAGCACGTGTTGTGTTTACTGATGGAGATACTTTATACCCAGATTCTTTAGTGGGCACTGATTCGCATACGACAATGATCAATGGATTAGGTGTTGTAGGATGGGGTGTTGGAGGTGAAACAATTAAGAACAAATGTGAATTCAGTTTGGTAAATCATTGTTTTTTTTTATTAGGAATTGAAGCTGAAGCAGTTATGCTGGGGCAAGCAATATCAATGTTGCTTCCTCAAGTTCTCGGGTACAAAATTACTGGAGTTCTTAATCAATTTGCAACATCTACTGATTTAGTTTTAACAATTACTAAGGTGAAATAATTGAATACATGTTTGGGTGCATTATTGAAACTATTTTGTTTTTTTTTTTTAATTGTAGCATTTAAGACAAATCGGGGTTGTTGGAAAGTTTGTTGAATTCTTTGGACCTGGAGTGACTCAGTTATCTATTGCTGATCGAGCAACAATTAGTAACATGTGTCCTGAATATGGTGCAACCGTAGGTTTCTTTCCAGTTGACCAAAACACACTTTTCTACCTTCAGCAAACAAGTATGTTATTTTCCTTTTCTTTTTTTTATAAAATAATAGCAAATAATAATCAAACAAGAATTACATTAATTTTAAGATACACATTAAAAGTGATAATGTTATTACAAAGAAACAAATCAATATCATACTTGTTCACATGGTCCTTTAATCTGGTAATGGAGAAATTTTGACCATAATTAGTACAATGGAATGGCGTATAAAAAGTATTTGAGTTCCTGGTACGAGAAGTGGGTACTAGAAAATTGAATTTAACCAGTAGCTCAGAACAATTGATGACACCATTTAATAATTTAAAAGCGAAACAGAGATCGAGCCTAATTTTTCTTATATGCAAAGTTTTTAAATTGGTTAATGATAGTAATGGTGAATAAGATGTGTGTTGCTGGCGTTGGATACCGCATTTATATGCAAGAAATCTTAGGAAGCGATTTTGAATTGCTTCAATACTTCCGGTCGGACCAGACATGTAAGGAGACCAAACGACAGAGTTAGAGTCGAGTATGGAACAGACAAATGAGCAATACAGAGATTTTAGAGCTATAGGATTATTGAAGTCAGAACATATTCTACTTACAAAACCTTGCATTGAAGATGATTTGTTTATGACGTAAGCATAATAATCATTGAACAACAAGGAAGAGTCAAAACAAATACCAAGGTCTTTGATATGAAAGACTCTAGCCAATTCAATATCATTTAAGTAATACTTATAAGTTTGAGTTCACGCTTCTTTTAGTATGTCATAATTTTATATTTATCGATATTGAAGTATAGTTTATTAAGAACACACCAATTATTGAGTAGATTAAGGTCATTCTGGAGCAATTTTGCATCATAGATTAATTGATACAATTGGCTAGTTAAATGTCTAAATTCCTATGATTAGTGTGTGAAATACTGAGAAAAAAATTGAGGTACTCGATTGCTTTCATATAATATTAAATGATTTACTGGTTGGTCCACTGTGGTAAAAATGATAGTAAAATGTTAAGCTGTGCATAATCCAAATTTGTACTTACATTATTAATTCAGTAGTATATATGTATATATAAATCTTTTTCTGAACAGATAGAAGTATTGAAAAAATAGCTGCTGTTGAAACATACTTGAAAGCTACAAAAATGCTGAGAAACTATGACGATCCTTCTCAAGACCCATTATTTAGTGCAATCACCACTTTGGATTTGGGAGATGTTGTACCATCCATTAGTGGGCCGAAGAGGCCACATGATCGTGTTTCAGTAACTGATGCTAAAATAGATTTTCAAAGTTGTCTCACAAATAAGGTAAGCAAATTAAATAATTATTATTAAATATGTTTTGTGTGAAGCGAAAATTAACATGAAAAAGAGTAAACAGGCGACTGCTTTATTGTATTTATTAATTTGTTGGTTGGAACCCACTCCCATTTGTTGATTGATAGAGGTGTTGACTTTGCTAGTCACTAGTACTGTAATGTATCACAATTCACATCCCTAAAACAATGTTATTTATAGTAGACAATGTGTACGGTGTTTTCAGAAAAAAGAACAAAAAGAGTTTTAACTACAGAAATATTTGTTTTTCTGTCATCAACTTTTCTGTACCTAGTAAATGTGATCACATTTAGGCACTTAACTATGTAATATTTTACAAGTTAAATTTTATTATGCTCGGTATTTGTGTAATAAATAATAATTGGTCATTGATCACTATAACATGAATAAATAGTAAATACATAAAAAAAAATATGAATAGTATATTTAATATTAACTAAGTAGATTGTGAATATTCGCAGCAAATTGATTATGTATGTTGTGGGTGAGACATCATAATATTATGATTGTAATTATAATTAAAACTTATATAAACAATTTTTTATAATTTATATTGTACTATGTACTTGTTCTTGATAATATCTAGTCTCAATAATCATAATGATTTCAACTTTTTGACTAGTATGAACATATTTTATAAACACTCGTTAAAACTTCTTTCTTTCTTGCATTAAAACTACAAGTATGTAGTCTTTTTAAGGTTTTTTGGATTGTACTATTGATTTTAGAAAATATTTTTAAAATAATGCTGATTGTAGATGTCACTCTGATAGCACTTTATTTTATGAGTTTATAAAGAATAATGTATTATTTTGTTATTTTCGTATTTTTTATGTAAGCTACTTTATACTTATCAAATAAAATTCTGTACTTATTGTATTAAATTTAATGAGATTATAATAAATTCAATAATTAATACTGAATCACAGTAATCATATTTAAATTAAAGCTATGGTATGCCTTTTTTAGTTCTTAATGCAGCACATACACAAATTTTAATCAATTACAGAAAATACTGCTTTTCTATGGTTTTATCACCAAACAGGGTATGAATGCATATTTTAAAATATCATTTCAATTATGCTAAATAATTATTTAATACAATTAGCAGTGCCCTTTGATTACTAGACCATTTTCTTTAAATGTATATTGAACATGTTGCCAATCAATCCTAATGACGCCAATCAGTAGTCAATATGTTATATGTTTTTTTTATGATGATGATGTCCAGTTCGTGAAAATAATAATTTCACTAAATGGATGCAACATATATATCTTGAATAGAATGGGAAAAATTACTTTACTTTTCTAGTTTTAAGTATTATAAATGCTAAAGACAAGTAGAATATAAATTTGTTTTATTTTAAGTCTGAGGTAGTATAGATAGGTAGGTTTTCATTCTTTATCTTTTTTACTATGCTTTGCTTTACTACAATTAATTTTATACTTTGGTAAATGTACAGTATGCGAGAACTAAACATTTTATCTAAATTCTCTACCATTGGGCGTTATTGTTTTCAGCATATTTGTAACTTTAATATAATGCACTTAACATTCATATTATTAGATATCTATAATAACATAAACTAATGTTTTTAAATTACAATTTATGCATACAAAAATAAAGTTTAGAATAAACATAACTATAGGTATATTATTAATCTAAAATCTTATAAACATGGCCTCAAAATTATAACACTGATTTAAAATTGCATTATAAGAAAAGTATGAATAGTTAATTAATGCTTTACTTCAAACCTCAAACTTCAGTTTTTGAGACTATAAAAATGGCTTGATACTAGTTCAGTTATAAATAGAAATCTACAATTGCCTGATATCTCATAATTAATGCAAAATCCTTATAAAATATGTAATAAGTAAAATGCATGCTTCATGAATTGTCACCAGTGATAATGTTTAATAATAAATACCAATTAGAAACAATTCACGATGCCCACATCTTACATGTTTGTTGTAAAAATAAAATAACTAAATCTTAGAAATTTACGTTATTATTTCATCATAAAAAATTTCTCATACATGTACTCACTTTGTATTGAAAAGCTGAATAATTTCTCGACGTTTTTGACCTGCCAATAATTGTATTACTATTTGAATGTTGTGTGTCATGATGTCTTTTATAGGCAATGCTGTAATGGTCCAAACAATCTAGTTCTTTGGATAGTTTTGTTTACTGTATATTTGTTCTGTGAGATTAAACTAATCATTATGTGAACCTTTGATATTTGTTTTATGTTCACTATTGATGGAGATGTTGTCTTATTAAATTGTTTGACATCAAATTTTAATATCTACAAAAATTATTTCTAACTCGCCATGTATTGTACACCTATATACAAACCATTGTATGCACATATATACCAAATATATCTAAATACATTTCCAGTTTTTTAAATTCTTTTAATTTTGTGTTCTTAGAATTAATAAAAATTACAATTACAATTCTTTACAATAATAATAATTAAAAAATTTCAACTATTTTATATTCTAACCATTTTTGACAATACTTTGAGTCTGTTCATAACACTCGTATGTACATAAGCTATCTTGTTTAATTTCTGATGAATATTTTTCAATTATATTGATTATCACATTGATAATGTTATAACCAACACATTATTATGTGGCAACGACTATTCTTATTTAACTGTGAAAATATTTTATGTTGGTCATAAAAATCTATATTCTTAACAATTTCTTATTGTTTGTAGATTTATCTCAGTATTAGGAATCCACCTTCTTACAAGTTGTTCTTGCCCTAGTATCTGTATCATAACAATATTTCAGCAAGTTTTGGCCAGTATCCTAAAAAAGGGCATGTTTTTTTGCATTTGTTAATTACAATTTTTTTGGGGGAAAAATGATCATGATCTAGTGCCAATTTTCTATCTACGTTCCAAACTTTTAAGTGATATGAAATTTTGAATAAACAAAAACATTACTGTAAAAACAATACATTCTTTGCTGAATAATGTTTTCAAATAACTCCTTGACTTAAGGAATTGGGCTGTATTAAGGTCCCTGGCAACTTTTTAAAATTATTATAATATTTAATTTATTAACTTACAACTGCAGACAGTAGTGTAGGTACTGTTTGTAGAGTAAACATATTACTGGACAGCAAATTAGTATTAGACTAGGGTCCGAAGTCTAATTTTGTGACAATTTTCTTTATCTAATAATATCAACTAAATGAACAAATACTTCAAATTACTATTGTACCACCTAGATTTGTAATGCATAATTGTTCCTCGCACTTAGTGTCATTTCAGAGTAAAATCGGTTCGGTACAAATACACAATTATTGATCAAAAATTATAAACAACGGGTACATTACGTCTTATAATAGGCACACTTTATCAAAACTATTATAAATTACACGCACATTTTTCTTTGTACGACTTGAGGTTAGCCGCTTACGTAATATAATATTAATTTTATCAAATGCCAAATATGTACGGATTAAAATTAAAAAAAATCAATAATTCCAAGCATTGTGTTTTGTACTTGGTTTTAGTTTATACATTATAATAAGTATGTCTTGGAGATAATTTATTAAACATTTTTTCGGTACACGCAAACATTAATTAGACAACAAATTCTATAAACAATAAAATCGAAGAACTTTCCAGGCACCATCCGTGAGGTACCTATATCCTATGAGACTTTCGAATGTCACTCTCATAGTAATTTAGTTACCTTACAAAATGGATGCGAAAACGCGACACAGATTATAAAAACTTGTGTAATTTTAATTAAACAATAGTTACTTGGGAATGACACATAAACAAAACGTATAAATACTAGGTTAAATTGTATATTTCAATAAATAAATTTAACAAAAAAAACAAATCGAGGTAGTAGGTGTATTATGGCGAAATTTGGTGGCTGCTAGTTTGCGCGCGGGGCGCTGCAAGTCGCGTTAGCGCCTTTAGAACGTCAAATGCGCGATCTTAGAGCTACCGTAACACAAACGTCGTCGCGCGGAATGATTCTTTCCCGTGCTGGTTAGGTCCTGTCGATCGGGGGGGTCCCGGCGGCTAAGGGATCCCTTGAGATTCGTTACGGTCGAGCGTTCAAAAACGAATCTCCAAAAATCCCAAAGCTCGCCGGACCCGCCTCACTCCCGAGCACGCCAGCCGCACTCGGTCCCGTCCATCGGCGTCGCACACAAAGGTCACCCGCAAAAACGTGCGCAGGTCTCCTAATATACTACACCTAAATGAATAACACAAAAAAAAAAAAAAACCAAAAATAGTTAATAACAATAGTCCATATTCGGAATTCGGGTTTTAGCATCGACGGTTTTTTTGTTTTCTACAACTCGCACGTAAATAGTACATGTCCGTTCGAACCATTGATACACATTTGTATTATTGAACAACGAACGGTCTCACGGTGTGCCTAAAAAAACAACCGACAAAGGGAGTACGCGCGATAAACAACGAAAATTAAACGTAAAACTATTTTTTAAAAACGATCGCCGCCGATGACGGGGACGCGAGGCGACTTGAACGACCGACTCACTAAAACGGGGCAGAGTACCACGTGTCGAGCAAACGAGTGATTGAATGACGGTTTAATTTCGAAACTCGATGAAATGCGACCGTTTAAATGAGGCGTGTATTTGAAATTTGTTTAAATAATATGATAGTTATAGTTACCTGATCGTTGATAATATACAATATTCGTAGTCGCAATTCGAACTTCCGTAATCGGACCGACGATCAAGGTGTTTTATCGGGATTTATCGTGTATCGTGTCGACACGGGAGCTCCCCTCCCATCGGCTACCCGTGCCGCGCCACCGCCCCTTCGGAATATTTCCTAAAAATATCCACTTCTTCTTGTTTGGACTTTCCGCCGTTATAATTATCCACATCGTGATCGCATGGTATCGAACATAATACTGTAATATTATATTACCACAGATAAGATAAAATTATATTATCTGTGATATTACGTTGTTCTATAAATATAAATATTAAAATATTACATTTGTCACCGAAAACACGCTTTGCGCGAAAAGCTTTCCTGCCTCGCAGAATTTTTCGACGCATTCGAATAGTTTTTTTTAGATTCTGAGCGTAAGCGGTATTGTTTTTACCACGATGTTAATTTCTTTGTTTTCTTTCTTTTTTTCTGTAATCAACTCACAACAGCCCTAAGGGTAATACTCCGATTTTTATAGTCAGTACCATACATGATAATACATGAGCTGCTCGTTACAATATTAATATAAGTGGAGTCATCTTCAATCGACTGGAAGTGAAAATCAATGGAAAAAAAAATTATTGTACGAAATTATAACTCGTAAAAATTAATAAGTACGTTTTAAATTATTAATATAAATATGAATTAATTATTTTACATTAAAATTATAATTTACAAAATTCCTAATTACTTTTATTCGTGAATAAACAAATTTTAGTTTGATTTTTTCATGATATTTTACTTCCTAATTCAGATTGACCAATTATGAGCCCCAATCGTAACGCGTATTTTGGTGATATGGAATGCGCGGTCCATGTGACCATGTCTATGGTCAGCTGTACCTTTAATGAAAGGTCTTTGAACTGCGACTGTACTTGGAGGGTTCAAAATTGAAAAAGTTAAAATCAAATAACCAAGTGAAATTCGAGGAGAAACGTTAAAAATTACGGCTAACGTGTTTTGTGACATAATTGATTTAGTTTTTTTGGTCATAACTTCCAAAATAGTAGACGGAACTTGATAAAACTTTTACACAATATTTAAATAGGTTAAATACCGGTTTGATCCAAGTTTCAACCGATTTCAAAAATTGTTGAGCTTAGAATAGAAATTTTTCTTTGATGTTTTTGTTTTCTTCCACTAAAAGTTTTGAAACACAAGGCAACATTTGCTACTAAAAAATTTTGAAAATCTTTTGTCACATTTTGTTTTTTTGGTCGTTAAAAGTTGATTAATTGTCAAAAATTGATCATACTTTTGACTTGCTTTCAGAAAAAAATTTGTAACTCAAACCGATTTGCTATCTGATAAAACAAATCCGTCCATTAGATTCTGAAAGCGAATAAAAAAAGTATTGAAAAATGGTGTAATTTGGTTATAACAATGAAATTACGCACTATTGTGCAATTCTTACTAAAATCGTGTATTTTATATTTTTAAAATCGTGTAACTCCTCAAATAATGGTCCAAATAGTTTGAAATTTTCAGACGTTGTTTAAATTAATATTCTTTATACGTGGATACGTTTTTCGGAATTTTTGGACCATTTTTATTGTTAAATTTGTTTTTACCAGGACGTTTACTTGATAACTGAGCTCGCTCAAAATCGTTTTTTCGAAGGCAATGTTTATCATTGCTTTCAGATATTAAACAATACGTTTGAACAACAACTTCCTAACCAGTAACCCACCTAAAGCGTAGTTGCTACTCTGCCAAACTACCCACGCGAACGAAAGTGATCCCGGTTTTTTTTTACTTAATGAGCGATTAAATAAAATGTTATTTGTTTTATCAGTTATACTCAAATAAACATAATAATTAATATGTATGGCTTTACCTCTGCCTTTATAAATCTTACTAAAAAAATACCTATTTTTGAAAATGTCTCAATTTTTAAAAGTGATGCAACACCGTTACAAATAATCTGTCAAAATAGCCACCAATCATCATATAATCTTTATATCCATCCTATTCCTGTTTAATTTGTTTAAAACTATTTAAATTTGAATCGCTTAATTTTTTGTCTTTCAGAAAATTACAGAAAACATTGACTAAGATACCTACTTAAATAGATACTATATACATATTATAAATGTTAATTAATTAGGTCCCATTTTTTTACTGTAATTTGGTTCATTAAAATACTTATACCCGGGAAAATGTTTTAACTCAACATTATAAAACTAAGTTGCCTTATGAGGCACAACTTTAAACTGTAAAAAAAAGTTAAGTCATTCAAAAATAAATTTAAATTATGAATATAGACTTGTCCAAATGCAAAAAAACACTATTTAACTATTTTTTTTCAAAATAAATGTCCATGATTTTTTTATTTCTACAGGTTTGTTAAGTGAACAATCATATACTAATACTATTAATAAATATAGTAGGTAACTGTTTGAATAATAGATGTATAATTAGCCTAATGTATTTAAAAATAATTAATTCCAATATCTGTGGATTGTGATTGTAGAGAATCAAAATAGAAAATTTAAACTAAAACTAATGTAGCTCTATGTTTTCTAAATGATACAATTTTATTTTTTCAATGTTAATCTGTGTATTTTACTGTATTATTTTAAGTCCAAAGTTTAATCAACTTAGCAATTATAACTGTATCAATAAAAGTTATTTCTGCATGTATCATTGACTTAGATCATTTGTTTTGAGATATTCTAATAAATAACAATAGTGACGAACATAGGTTACCTACCACCTACGTGTCGGGGGTTATGGTGACTACATTGTTCTAAAATGTATTCAGTTCTATTAAATATATTAGGTAGTTTGTCTTAGAAATTTTTTTTTAATTTTAGAAAATGTGCAACTTAACCCCTGTGTGACCACTGAATAACATTTGCTTTTAAATTTTGAACATGATTATAATAATTATTGTATATTAAATTAACAACTAAAATTTTATTTTGCTGCAAAGTTACAATTATTATGCATCTACCTACAATCTACTACTATAAAATAAATAAATACTAATTATTGTGTGAAAACTAATGAATAATGTAAAACAATGTAATATATAGATATATGCATTAGTTGTATTTTGTCGTAAATTTTTAACTTCTATTATAATAATTTGTTAAAATGTCAGTTCATTAAAAATATGTTATGAGGAGTTGCTGAGAAAAATCTCTCGTGCTAAATGATTTTCAAAATTTTTTACATAGAAAAAGATGTTGTTAATCTTGTATCAAAATTTTTAGTCTTAAAATTGAAAATAAATGTTTTTTGGTTCAAGAATTGAAAAAAATAACAAATTTATAAATGTCAGGTATCTCAAAATTTGATTTGATTGATTATTTTGTGTTAGTTTTACACTTACCCAATCCAATGAAGTTTGAAAATTTTAAGTATATAATATAATATAATATAATATAATTAATTTAAAATTACTTTAATGAAAATTTTAATTTTTTGTTTTTGGATTCCCACTAGAAATAAAAATAAAAATTATCATCTTGGTTCAACTACCCATCTTTGGAAGAACTATATAAAAATATTGGAGCAATTTGAGTACCTGATAAAAGACATTATAAAGCCCGTTGTGAAGTGACAAAATAAAAATATTTCTCTCCTACGTTCAGAATCTAAATACCATTACAAAATTTTAAATTTGGTATATACCTAAAATATATAATAAACATAAAATATTGATTTATGTAAAAGTTTTAAAAAACCAATAATTTTCAAATTTCAGTGTAGTATAATTTTATAATAATTAAAAAAAATATTCACAGTGTTAAAAAAGTTATGATTTCATATTTTAAAAGGTGTACACCATAGGCATTATAGTTACGAGATTTTTAAGCTGTAGGCTATAGCTAGTTAGTAATACTTAATTTGTTTGAAATATCAATATCAGTCAGGTGTCTGCTGTCTGTCGATTTGTTCAAACACGAGTATCTTGGGATTATAAAGAGCTGGTGATTTTCAATACAACTAACCAGCTCGCTTAAATCCCAAAGAATACTAGCATTTTATTTGTACGTGAACATAAGTAATTTAAATAGGTATACACATATTACAATTACAACTTAAAAAAATAAAATTGTTGGTTTCGAAATGACTTTTCTTTAGGAAATTTTTCACCGTTGGATGTTTCAAATATCACTCCAACGTGAAAAATAATTTCCTTAGAAAAATGCATTTGAACTATATCCTACTGTCAAAATATAAACTAAATTATACTAGCTACAATTGTACATAATTGTATATAGGTTGATAAAATTTGTATTAATTTGTACAAGTATTGTCAACACGATTTGCGTTTAGACTTTAGGTACAATGCAAATTTAACACAGTTTATTATACTCTCATATTGTTAATTAATTTACATACATTTTATTCTAATTTTAATCATTACCATTTGATAATTTAATTTAAAATGTAAACAAAAACCTTCATAGTATTTAAGTATAACATATAAAACATTGTTGCTTTGTGAACACCTCTAGAGTAGTTAAAAACATCTTTACTAGATATTAAAATAAGTCCAACTAGTAAAAGATTTTTAACTACTCTAAGGAAAGTTCCCTCAGTTTAAATACTACATGAAAGTTAACACTAACATCAATGGATTTATTTGAAGAAAAAAAAACCTACGCATATTTTCCGCGTCGCTTGCTCATGAAATTCCGTAGGTAACAAAAACGTCTTTAGATTCAAAATATGGTATCGCTAAAGACGTTCCCTGTTACCAATAGGAATTTTTCACAAAATATACCTACGGATACTTACTCGTTGGCGACATTTAAGACTTTTGAGTTAGGTAAGGTAGATTTTCAAATTCACCCAGTTACAACTAAAATAATACATTATTTATAACTAAAAAAAAAACCAAAAACTTTAATTGCGAAAATAAATAGTTCAAACTGTCTGCAAATCGCGGAACACACAATCGTATACTGTGTATTTGATATCGTCAATTCGTTGCTGCGATCGCCATCGATGGGTAGTATATAGATCTAGTCACACTTTTCATCGACACGTGTCACTAAAAAATATACTATCAAACGACGGCGTCTCTTGTGTTGTCGGCGAATATTATGTTGTGTTATAAAAATTATAAAAATATACGTACCGTCGTAATAATTTTTGGCGAATTCGGCTGCGAAGGCTGCGGCCGAGATGACCACTCCGGTCCGAGTGGTGTGCAAGTGGCGATCCTGACTGCACTCCGCGGCGGGACGACACACGTAGCGTTCGGATTTTGGACCAAAAAAAAAAAAAATCTGGTGGTGGTGGTGGTGACAACAATAATATTGTCCAAGTATTTGGGCCAAAGGTTGTGAGGACGAGGGGAAAAAAAAAAATAAATAAAATGCCTGACCCGTCTTATTGGTAGAGTTTCGTTCCATTGTGTCGATTTTCACTTATTCCTACCAGTTTCTTTATTTTTTTTCTACCTTTTTTTTTTTTTTTTCCCATTCATCCCGTTTTCGGTGTACGCGACTTGGTAATAAAACCGTAAAAACAGTGTATTATTCACGTTTACACGATTTAAACATACACCGTGGCACAGTGTCCGTCCGTTCGAATAAACAATGTTTTATAATAATCTCTGTAGTATTCGTATAGTAGACAAGATATATATTTATTAATACGTAAATGGTACCTTGTATATTATATTCTGAAACATTTTGCTAAAAATAATATAATATTAGTAATTATTTTTATAACGCGCGTTTAAAAAATATTTTGTTCAACGACGATATTATTATCAATGCATGACCGCAGTCAATATAATATTATGTTTGTAATTTTTATACGGATACATTTTAGCGGGCACTAGAATACGTACTTTTGGGTTAAATTCATTGATTTAACAATTAAATGTGACGGTACCTACGATGTAGTGAAAGTTAAAAGATTTCACAAAATTTTAAATCTCTAGACCGTAGAATGAATATCCGCATAAAATCTTGATATCCGTGATACCTATTCTGTATTTTGTTCAAAATTGCCTATAATGTTTAATAAGTGTGTATTATAATTTAGACTTATGATTTTTGTGTTTTTTAAACTCTACTATTTAGGATTTAAATAATCCAATATTTTTGAACTTGATTAATTTGTTGTATTTCCCGTGTCATCGAAATATCAAATTTAAATGAAACGAATTTTAATATCAAAATATGTTGTATTTTGTACTACCTACACAGTAATCAATACACTGTTATCAAACAATACGGTTGTAGGTTTCACTTTGCATTATATATTATCGTCATTAGTGAAGGACGAAAAGTGAAAAACAGACTTTTTTTACTTAACTCCAAAGGCTCTTACATAATATTATGTAATTTACAAGTTTTTTTAAATTTTTTTTTTTTATGAGTGTAAAGCGCACATACACTATTGATTGGCGTGGAGTTTCGAAAAAAAGTAGAGGAAAAAGATAAAAATATAGGTAGCATTTCAAAACTGTTCTACCGATTTTGTTTACTGCAACTGTTTGAAAACTCAACGCGCTTTTTGACAATCCGGGTGGTTTTATAGGCAACTGATCAGCACTGGCCACTGACTGAATTTGTTTGACGGTTAGGAACATTTACTGTTACAACTTATATGAATCACAAACTGCAAACAATTTTTTTTTGTCAAAACGTTTAGTGATTATTGTCAAAAAGTTGTTTTAAATTCCATTTATTCGGGTCACTAAGCGCTACATCGCCAAATCACGCCTACCAATATTGTAACTCTTAAGTTTGGTACAAATTTAAACAAAATAACAAAATCATTTAATGCAAAAAAAAAATTTAAAAATGTGGAGAGTAAAAACAATGAAACTGCCACAAAAACCAAATCTTAATTACTTTTATTTGTTTAAATATAGAAATAAATAAATCGTGACAAATCAAATCGTTCGAGCATTCGTAGCAGTACACAATATGTATTTTTTTTTTTTTTTTTGAAATTATAAGAACATAATTTTATACTGAAATTTCATGTAATAAAATAATACAGATATTCGGTATTCGATTACAAAAATCTCACATCGTTATTACTTTTAACACGTCTTATTATATGAACTGTTGAGTGTCGTCTAATTATTATTCTAAAACTTCATAATCAATTCAATAATCTCGGTTGAATATCTATCAACAATATTGTTTATTATCAACAATTAATTGCAAGTTGCCGTTTTTGCTTTTACTATAATCGTAAACTGCCGTGGTTGTTTTGGGCAGTTTAATTTTTAATTTTTTTTTATTTAAAGATTTAATGAATGCAGCATAATACGAATAAAACATGCTTTAGCGTTAACTTTTTAGAATTTCTAGGGTTTTTGATTGTTTCGGATTAGCTAATATGGACTATAATTAAGTGCAACTTGGCATTCACAGAGAGCTAAGAAAACGGTAAAAAATGTTCATGAGCCGGTTAGTATTATAGAAAAAAATATAACGAAATCAAACGGCCTTACGCCACCCAATTCATATTTTGTACTTGAATGCAAAAAAAAAAAAAAATGTGTGTTGATTATCAGTGGATTTAAGAAAAGCGTTTTATTATTCTATTATTGTTCTAAAAAGTAAAACATCGACAAATACTTTTGCTGGTTTTTGAAAAATTGTTTACAAGTCACATAATAATTGTTCATTTAAAATTATTTTCTATGCTACTCGTAGTATACAAATTTCAAAGCATGAAAGATGGGCGATATGTATATGAGTACTTAACTTTCCAAATTTCCAAACTATAATTAATAACTATTGCTTAAATCGTAACACTAATATCTTTAGTTCACAATAAACATTCTTCATTTTGTCGATTTCTACATTGTTAAGGTCAAGGTGAATAAATTTAAACAAATATGAATAAATGTTATAACCAGGGTTCGGGACTTATAGCATTTGCATTTTTTTCTTATGTTTAGCAAAAAATATCAGTATGCGAAATAAATTCATTATATTTTGATAATGATATTTTTTTACGCATATTTTACGGTTTTTAAGTGCCTATATTTAGCGCTTATAATCATATTTTTAAGTGCTATAAGTCCCGAACCCTGGTTATAACTTATAACTAATTTTGAACAGGACTTGCAATAATAATTAATATTATCTTCGCATCAGATTGCTTAATAGCAATATTTTTACCGCCTAAAAATGTATTTTTTCCCCACAATATTATTCTTACAATGTGTGTTTGTCTGCCCAAAAATCGTAAACAACCCGGTTTCGCACGCATGCGGTTACAAGTCAAGAAGTATATTGTAAATAATACACGGAAAGATGATCTTTCTCTAGAAACACGAGTATAACTCTTGTTGTATATACAGAATATAATATACAGGATGTTTTTCGGCACAATCGTTTTGTACGTTGAAGTCTGAATTTCACACAACCATATGGCGTCGTGTTTACAATAATATATTGTTGTTACACGAAGAAAAAAAAAAGAAAAGAAAAGAGCATAACGGATTTTTGGTCGTAAAATCATTGGAAATCCAAGAAACGAACGGACCCATCGCCCTTGTCCAATGTCCGGCGGCGTCGATGTATCTTTTTTTCATTGTACATAGTTCGGTACCTGGTGATTTTACCCTGTGACACACGTGTGGCTTACTAACGTTTAAATGTAAGGACCGATTGTTGGACAACTGTATTGCTGCTGCTTGCTATTTTAATATTTTACGCTTTATATGCCTTTATAAATCCCTCTTTCGTTCGGGACCAAAAAAAATGGTATTTTTCTGTATAATCCTCTGTATAACCGCTGTTTAGAAATCGAATAAAATATGTGATGAATACGAAGATGCGTGTACACGTTTTTTTTCTCAGAATCTATTTTATAATAGGTAGTAATACCTGGTGTATTCGTTTACCAACAGGCAACGACGTGTTCAAGAAACGTATTATTCGGAAAACACACCGGACTGTGTGTTACTATTATTATTTTTCTTTTAAAAAATTATCGTTTGTGTGAAAACATGTACGATGTTACGACAAGTCTGGTAGAATAAATAAGTGTAAATTATCTTTGAAAACAACGCGTTAAACGTGTGGGAATAATAATTATTATCAGCTCCCAATATCTATAAACACAAAAATTAGGAGTAAGTAATTATCCCAGGTAGAATAATCCCTAAAAATTCAGTATTTTAACGTATTAATTATGTCTTTCTGTTTTGTATGATTAATTTAAAAACTATCGTTGTTACGGTAAAATTCGTTTACTTTGTAAATTAATTTCGTCTAAATGTCCAACTAAAATTAAATTAAAATATGTCTCTGACGTATCTATTAGAGTACTGATGTATAAACCCACCCAAACTATAGAAACTACTAACTATAAATGTTATAGCGATAGCAGTGTTGGCGTACCAAGGGCCAAGTGAAAAAATAATATATTTGTGCACCGGATGTAAACATATAATTTTCTGCTGTCAAAATATTAAATTTGAAAATTTGCTAGCTAAGGTTGCTTAAGTTGCAACTTTTAATAGGTACTTGTGTCAAATAGAGTTTATCGTATTAATTATATTTTATTTTTAGTTACAACATATATTGTATAATTGTATCAAAAAAAAATATGACCAATTATTGAAACCGTGGCAAATACATATTCATCTTGACTGAAATCAGCTGGCTATATTTGTTTGGATAATAGAAATAGTTCAAAAATAGATAATTTAGCTGAAATGGCACTATTTGTAATCGTTCTTTGAAATTCTGCTATAATTTATAATCGGAAAAGACGAAACTTCTAAAAGATCCAACATTCCAGTAGAAAGTAGAAACACCAAGTAAATTAATAAAAAAAAAAATAACATATTAATTCAATAAATCAAATGTTGGAATAGTTTTTTTAGTATAGGATTTCAACCTATAAACCAGGTCTAGTCCAAATATTTTTATTCTAATATCATTAAAAATGCCGTTTATCAGTACTTCTCCTGGACTTATTTTGTTCATCGAACTTTTTGCCACGGGTTTTTATTCACCGGACTTTTGGGCAGAGGAAACCTGTATTATTTGTATATCGTGTAAATGTTACAACTATTTGTGTTACCTGGCGGTAGAAGAAAATAAAACGGTATTATTAATATTTTTTGAAATTTGTTAATCGCTGGTGTTTTTGAACAATATTTTTTTATAGATTGGTTTCAAAGGGTTCAATATAAGTCCCGACAAATTAGGCGCCAGTGCCGAATTCGTGTTCAACAGTAAAACGTACACGTTAAAACACGGATCGGTGGTCATTGCCGCCATAACTTCGTGTACAAATACGAGCAACCCCAGTGTCATGTTAGGCGCAGGTAATAATATTATTTAATGTACTTATAATTATTATTTTAATAAGTAGTTACCATCTATTTATTGACAATAAAACACAAAAATTAGTTTTGTTTCTCAATTACATGTACCTACCTATACAGTTAAAAGTTTCGGTTTCAATATGTATCAATAAGTAAACAACTATAGGATTTGGGCATACCACTTACTAGGTATACATCTAGATTCTAGGCATACATATCGATAATTTTAGGAAATTTTAAGAACTCATTTAACCACAAGCATAGTTTTAAGGGATCAATTAATTTTATGTATCGTTTTCTTTTTAAATATTAAATGTTATGTTTACAAAATTGTATAATAATAATAAAAAAAAAAAAAAATAATACTTGTACCCTCATTTTTGGATTATGAATTACATTTTGTATTACCACCCTGTCAAACACTTAGGTATAAGAGGTATTTACTGCTAATATAAGTATTGTATTTGGTCACAAATTCCGTTTTGGCTGGTTCAATGAGTTTAGTACGCCTTTGGAGAAACAGCGTTTACATATTATTAGGTATTTAGTTATAAATAAAAAATTCGTTGTCACTTCACGACCTGGCCATACACTATTATTAATTATTAATTGAATCTACTCACTAGTTACTAATAAAATAATTTAATTTAAATTTTAGGTAAATAATTTAGTAATATAATATAAACTAAACTGAAATTTGAGACTTTGGTTTGAATTTTGGAATAAAGCGGTTTTCAGGACAAGCAAATTTTTCTATTTTATATTAACAGATAATAGCCTTGATGATCAAGAGA
>CM029359.1:38485145-38530895 GCA_017140985.1 Hormaphis cornu
TTAAAATATAATATTTTTTTTTTTTAAGATAAATAATATTTGCGTGCCACTGAAATTTGGTCAACGTGCCACTTGTGGCACGCGTGTCATAGGTTCGCCACCCCTGATCTATATAATTTATAATCGAAAAAGACAAAACTTCTAAAAGATCCAACATTCCAGTAGAAAGTAGAAACACCAAGTAAATTAATATAAAAAAAAAAAAACATATTAATTCAATAAATCAAATGTTAGAATAGTTTTTTTAGTATAGGATTTCAACCTATAATCCAGGTCTAGTCCAAATATTTTTATTCTAATATCATTAAAAATGCCGTTTATCGGTACTTCTCCTGGACGTATTTTGTTCATCGAACTTTTTGCCCCGGGTTTTTATTCACCGGACTTTTGGGCAGAGGAAACCTGTATTATTTGTATATTGTGTAAATGTTACAACTATTTGTGTTACCTGGCGGTAGAAGAAAATAAAACGGTATTCTTAATTTTTTTGAAATTTGTCAATCGCTGGTATTTTTAAACAATATTTTTTTATAGATTGGTTTCAAAGGGTTCAATATAAGTCCCGACAAATTAGACGCCAGTGCCGAATTCGTGTTCAACAGTAAAACGTACACGTTAAAACACGGATCGGTGGTCATTGCCGCCATAACTTCGTGTACAAATACGAGCAACCCCAGTGTCATGTTAGGCGCAGGTAATAATATTATTTAATGTACTTATAATTATTATTTTAATAAGTAGTTACCATCTATTTATTGACAATAAAACACAAAAATTAGTTTTGTTTCTCAATTACATGTACCTACCTATACAGTTAAAAGTTTCGGTTTCAATATATATCAATAAGTAAACAACTATAGGATTTGGGCATACCTACTAGGTATACATCTAGATTCTAGGCATACATATCTATAATTTTAGGAAATTTTAAGAACTCATTTAACCACAAGCATAGTTTTAAGGGATGAATTAATTTTATGTATTTTTTTCTTTTTAAATATTAAATGTTATGTTTACAAAATTGTATAATAATAATAAAAAAAAAAAATAATAATACTTGTACCCTCATTTTTGGATTATGAATTACATTTTGTATAACCACCCTGTCAAACACTTAGGTATAAGAGGTATTTACTGCTAATATAAGTATTGTATTTAGTCACAAATTCCGTTTTGGCTGGTTCAATGAGTTTAGTACGCCTCTGGAGAAACAGCGTTTACATATTATTAGGTATTTAGTTATAAATAAAAAATTCGTTGTCACTTCACGACCTGGCCATACACTATTATTAATTATTAATTGAATCTACTCACTAGTTACTAATAAAATAATTTAATTTAAATTTTAGGTAAATAATTTAGTAATATAATATAAACTAAACTGAAATTTGAGACTTTGGTTTGAATTTTGGAATAAAGCGGTTTTCAGGACAAGCACATTTTTCTATTTTATATTAACAGATAATAGCCTTGATGATCAAGAGATCAAACTGTTTTGATAGAGTTCCAGAGAAGCATTAACAGTTAAAAAGTTAAAGTTAAGATAAAAAGTTAACAATTTTTGTTTTTTACTTATCAACTTATTCAGTCAAAAATTTTATTGTATTTACTCAACTTTTTGTAGTTAATTATTGTTGTTGTAAAGTTAAGTTAATATTTATTTTTTTCCTCATCAAGCAAAACCAACAACTAATTCATTTACTTTTTTTATCATTTATTTTCTTAATAACATAGGTAAGTTGAGAATATGTACTATAGATGTATATCTATAGTATTTTTTTCTTGTTGTTAATTTTAAACTTTTAACTGAAGGCAATTGAATTGAATCAACTGAACTTATCGCAATTAAATTTTATCAACAATTTGCTCAACATTGCATAGTGTGACATTTCCTTCCTTGTGAGGGCACCCACGGGTAGGGGGGGATGGTGCTAATTTTGAGTATGGGCGATTTATCATCCCTCTAAATTCGCCTATTGCTTTACTGTGTATGTGTATATTATAATATATAAGGAATATAATACTAAAAAACAATTTTTGCTTTTGTCCGTATAGGGCTCTTGGCCAAAAACGCCGTGGAAGCCGGTCTGTCCGTTGCGCCCTACATCAAGACAAGTCTCTCGCCCGGCTCTGGGGTCGTCACCTACTATCTGAGGGAGAGTGGAGTGACGCCGGCGTTGAAGGCCCTTGGGTTCGACACCGTTGGTTACGGTTGTATGACGTGTATTGGCAATTCTGGGCCGTTGCCCGACGCCGTCGTGAACGCCATAGATTCGGTAAGTCTGCTGTTATTTATTTTTTTTACTATTTTTTTTCAGTAATCTAGTCAGTTTCTAGAATCTACAAGGGTCGTGATGGGGGGGGGGGGGATGATTTTTGAGGTCCTGAACAGTGCGGCGCTTTTAGTTTTTACCTTCCTACTTTTATTGTAATAATAATAGAGCCGCAGAAAATGTTACCCTAAATTTTTTTTTGGTAAATTACCTACCAGGTAAATGGACCGGAGATTAATGTTTGTTTTCACTTCAATTTGTTGTTTGATTTTTCTTTTTTTATTAAAAATTCTTATTATTTGTACTTATAATAATGAGGAAAAATTACAGAAAAGAAAAATCTGAAATGTATGGTATTTTTTCTGCACTAGAAAATTGCACTCAACTTGCATTTCTTTTTATTATACTGTTATATGCAATTTTTTCAGAAAGATCTTGTTTGCTGTGGAGTACTGTCCGGCAATAGGAACTTTGAAGGCCGTATTCATCCAAATACTCGCGCAAATTATTTGGCCTCTCCATTGTTGGTTATAGCGTATGCAATTGCTGGTCGTGTAGATATTGACTTTGAGACAGAACCAATCGGTAAGGAATTTATTCTGATGTTCATTTAAGTAAATGGCTAATTTCTTGTGTTGTTTGTTAATTGAAAATCTTGAGCATTAATAAAATGTCTACGTTAAAGAAAGTGGCACAAAAGTTTAGATGTGCTTTCCTGCAGGATATCGCACAAGTTTGTACTTTATTCTAGAAAGCAACTGTAACCAAACTTAATTATTTCATTTAGGAAATAAACCGCATTAACATTTGTTGCTTAATTTTGTGATTTAACTTAAACTTTTTTGTTTTATTTATAAAAGTAGTATATTTAGTTATTTAGTATATTTAGTTTAGTAAACTGGTGGAATAATTAATAGGGATTGAACCAGTAACTATACTCCATATAAAATTATAAACATTTTGGATAAAAAGTAACTCTTTACTAAGTTTTTATGTTTAGTTCTTAAAATAGTTAATACTTAATATTAAGTTTCAAACGTTAGGTTCTTCTTATACTCTACAAATTGTGTCAATGAAACTATATACTATTTGAGTCTTTGTTTGTACTTTATTTGAATGTATTACACTAAGATTTTAACTATGTAAACATAAATTAAAATTTTAGGCACAGATAAGAATGGTAAACCAGTATTTTTAAAGAACATTTGGCCATCAAGAGCGCAAATCCAAACTGTTGAAAAACAAAACGTCATCCCAGCCATGTTCCAAGATGTATACGCTCGTATTGAGAACGGTTCTAATGCTTGGCAATGTTTACAAGCTCCAGACGGTCAATTATATCCATGGGACGAGTCGTCAACTTACATAAAAAACCCCCCGTTCTTCAAGGGCATGACAAAGGTAAGTACAGTACATAATTAAGAGTAATTTAATCTGGAAAAAATAATGCAATAAATGCTCTTTGACATTTTCAGACATTGCCCGGTGTACAATCTGTAAAAGGGGCACACGTATTACTCTTTTTAGGCGATTCCGTCACCACTGATCACATCAGTCCAGCTGGTAGTATTGCAAGAAATAGTACTGCTGCACGTTATTTAGCCTCAAGAAAGTGAGCATTTTATATAGTGTTCATAAAATTTAAGTTTTTTAATATTATATGCTTATTTCTCAGTATCACTCCAAAAGATTTCAACTCTTACGGATCGAGGCGCGGAAATGATGATATAATGGCCAGAGGGACATTTGCTAACATACGGCTGGTGAATAAGTTGATCAAGGAAACTGGACCAAAAACGTTGCACATTCCAAGCGGACAGGAGGTGACACATTTAAATGATTTAACCAGTTAATTTGTTGTATTTAACTTATTAATTGATTGTTTATGTTAGATGGCGGTGTTTGATGCTGCTCAAATGTATGCTACTGAAAACAGACCGTTGATTGCTATTGTCGGAAAAGATTATGGATCAGGTTCATCAAGAGATTGGGCAGCCAAGGGACCATTTTTATTGGTAATCAATTTTACACGATGCATTTTTTGTAATCACTAATCTTGTTTGTAGGTTTTATTTGTAGGTACCATTAAGATTTATAACTAATTTATGTTTTTTTCACACATATATAGGGCATTAAAGCTGTTATTGCTGAGTCTTATGAACGTATTCACCGTTCCAACTTAGTCGGTATGGGAATAATTCCATTGCAATTCCGTGCTGGAGAAAATGCTGAGACATTAAAGCTCACTGGTCATGAAACGTATGACATAGACATTCCACAAAACTGTAAACCGTTACAGGAAGTCCTAGTGAAAGTAAATTAAATCATTTTCTGTAGAGCTCTTTAGCGTATTTTAATTATTCTTTTTTTGTTTTAGACCAACACAGGCCTTACGTTTAACGCTATTTTGCGTTTCGATACTGAAGTGGATATCTTGTACCACAAACATGGAGGAATTTTGAATTATATGATTAGAAAAATGTTAAATTAAATTCTACTTATATAACAAATCTATCAATACATTATCCATGACAGCTGTATTTAATTTTTTAACTTATTATTTTGTCAATTGGGTTTAAGTAAAACGTGCATTTTGAACTTTTATAAAACCTAATCAAATTATTTTTTATTTGTTGCCAAAATATAATAAATTATTGTTTTAATAACTATAAAAATTTGGGTTGTTTAGTTTGCCTAATTTGTAAATATGTATTACATATTAGACAAGTATTGATATTTAGTCAATTTAAAAAATAAAACTAAAATTTTGATGGTGAACAAAGCATTTATTTTTATTAATTTTTGTGCAAATTGAAAACCCCACTGAAATAAAAAATGAATCCCCGGGACCCTATATTGTAATTAATTAGTGTCTCGCACAAATCAAGATAATATATTAATCCACATTCTTTCATGACACGTCTGCTCGCGTTTGGTTTGCGTGTGTAACAGTCTTTTACTTATATTGATGTGTAATCCTTGCAATTTTATGGTCATAGTCTACAGTTATTTGCAAAACACAATATTAATTAATAAGTGATTATTTATCATTATACTGCTGGTAGTTGAAATAAATAAAGAATTGAAGTAAAAAACAACACATTTTTGTTAACTTACAATATAAGTATGAGTGTAATTATAATAATTAATAAGTAATACATTGAATTCTTAACAAGTGAATGATTTATAGAAACTTACATAGTATTTTGACATATAATGTGATTTGTTGCAAAATAATTTTTAAATTCTTAAGTACAAATAATAATAACAACGTAAATCATCAACATAATAATATGACTTTAGGTATTTGAATAATGAATAGTACAATGTAGCATCATGTTTTAATTTTTATCGAATTCCTTTTGTATATCTTCCAATAAATTACTTTTGTTTGGTAGTAACATTGGATCCGGATTCTCTCCAAATTGAGCCTTCAATATTTTTAGTGACAAATTAAAGTTTTGTAAATTTTCTATTTTCTTAAACAATTCTTCACATCTATGGAAATTAATTGTCATTAAAAATCAAAGAAATAAAATCATTCATTTACAGGTAATGCACAGTTTGATATTTAACTTGACTAGTTAATAAAATATCAAATACTTTATATTTTATACTTGCTTCAATTTTTTTGTTTCCAACTTTTTAGTTAATGTTGCTATTTGAATCAATGAATTTTTGAGCTGAACACGAGAGTTAATCATGTCATCATGATCAAGCGGTTTTAAAATCTCCATAATATCATTCAACAAACCATTAACAGCTTCTATGCAAGGACAAAGTCAAATAAACATTGAGAAATAATGTAACATTATCACTTATTAATAAATTATTTATACAATTTATATTGAATACAAAAATGGATGTAAAGTGTCTAAGAGATTTTTTAATTTTGTCCCTATACTTTTATGAAATTTAGTAGATTCACATCACAACTGAACACAAATGATTTACTGATTTAAATGTCAATTTTACATTGACGAATGTTATTTTTTTAATTATAATTTAGAATTATTTTACACACATGTTTTAAAATGTATATCAATGTATAATCATGTGTGAACTTTATTTTGCACCACTCTGACACACAATGATTATAGGAGATTTCAAATTAATTTGCTAATAGTTTATATTTGATTAATAAAAAAAAAATGTACACTACCTATCAATTTTTTTCTTCAAATTAGATGACTAATTTTTAACATTTTTTATAGTTAAATTAAAACCAATGAAAAAATAAATTAAAACTGTTTAGCCAATAACATTAGTACAAAAAATAGCTAAAGGAAACCTTCATGATAGGAATTATAATGTTCTATAAGAAAACAATTTAGTCTTGCATACAGAGTTTAACACAAACCCTATTTTTTTTTTTTACTATACCGGAACAAAATCAAATTTAGAATATGTATAGCAACTATAAATGTGAGTCAAAACATTTTTAAAAAAGAAAAAAAATGTTCCCATATTTACTTTATTAATTGACCAAAATGTCATTTTGGTTCTGGAACCTGGTTTAATGGTCACTAAAATTGAATTCCTATTAACTTAGTTAAAATGTTTACAATTAAATTGTGTTAAAATATTTTGTTTTAACCATAATTACAAAAAAAAAATTAATTACCTAATTATTTTATTTTTAGCTTAATTTTTAGAAAATTGGTTAAACATATTATTAAATATTCCCCAAAAAGATTAATACTGTAATTTTACATTACTATTCAATATGTATTGCCCATCCAGACCATATTATGCTAGGAGATAGACCTAATATTTACTTTACAATTATTATGAACTGTCACTCGAAGGTTAACTACCTATTTAAACAAATAATAAACAAAACGATATTGGTTATTTTAATGTAAAATTAATAATTTAAAGCAACATAGAATTGCAAACCAATCAACTCTACTATGGTTTTATTTTAGCAAAAAAAAACATAAAATGCCCCAAGGATAAGTTGGGCTACCAGAAAATGGGTACATATTAAGATTGAAGCATTGCGGATCGCCTTAGAAATTATATGCGACACAAAATAAAATTAATATAAAAAACATACATTTTAAGCTAAATCAATAGCTTTATTGAGTTGCAGAAAATCTAAAACAGTAATTAACTTACTAAAATCATCTTGATTCATTTCTTCAAAATTCTTGACTATAACTTTTGAAGTTGTAGTCGTAAACAATGACAAAATTTCTTGATCAGAATCATCAAAAACTATATTTTGATCTTGGTCAAATAAAAAAAAAAAAAAAATTAATAGAAAATTAATAAATTTATTCATACAAATGGAAATCTAATGATATCACTTACTTAGAATTTCTAACAATTCAAGTTTTTTGTCCAAGTTTTGTTTCTCAACTTTTAGTTTGTTAATTTTTTCTAACTCTCCACTTAGAGTTGATAATTGTTCATAAAGTGTTTTGAACTCTTCGATAAAAATTTTTTTTTGTTCATTGATATTTGATATTACACTTTTTTCTATTTGTTTGCACACGTATTTTGCCTCCAAACTGCTTAGATATCTGTCGTATTCTAATCGAAGTTTGGTAATTTCACCTGTTTGACTGTTACCGGGTAGATTTATATTTGGCATACTGCCATTTCTGTCCAATAAGACAGAACGAAGATCTAAATCATAATAAGAAACATATCAGTTGTATCTACTTGTAAAACTTAAAATACATCAAAAGACATATTACCTTTAGGCCTACTGTTTGTGTCGGTATGTGCAGACAAATCATTGACAGACCGTGAATTGGACCGTGTGTTAGGGTTATTTAGATTATTTCTCGTATGACTCGTACCCCTTTTGGCCACAATATGCCTTCTGGCTGACATGATTGTTAATGAGCTACCTAGTTTATAAAACCAAATACTTATAAAATGATTTAACTATGAATTCATCCGTCCATAAATACAATATTATTAAGGTGATTTATAAACAAAGCGATTTTTCACGATTTTGGTCGACACACGACAAAGACACAAAACGGCGACGAAAAATTAATAATTACTAGAACCAAATAATAATTTTATCATATTATTGGGAGTTGGTACGATACCAAACGATTTTAAAATAGTAAAACACAAATAAGTAACGGCTATAATAAGTTCATTGCGAAAGTGTAATAATTGGTTACAGATCACGAATTGTTTGTAATGTTCATGATGAATAATTATAAATTATTATGATTTATTACCTTTTTCCAGGTGGCGAAAGGAATTCCTTTATTATCTATGCCTTTTTCGAAATCAAATGATTAAACACCGGTCACCGGGTGTTGACAATCTACTTTTTAATATAAAAAAGGCGGGAAATAATAAAGAAACTTTGTCTAATCATATGGTACTCCGTGTGTTATCTGTTTATCACTTTTTAGTGATTATTTTTTAGCATAATTGATAGATTGCAATTTGCGTCCGGCTTCGTGCTTTTTAAAGTTTAAACTGCTTTTTACATAATCGTTATTCGATAATAATATTTGATAGTACTGATATTTCAAACGTCACTCCGCACGCGTTATAACTTAAGTAAAGTACCTACTAAATATATTAGGTAGTAGACAGTTTGGTAATATTTCAGGTACTTGTTTCAAACTCTTGTTTGTCAGTTGTCACTCGTAAGTCGTTTCGTTTTTTCTCTTTAGGAATTTGCACGTTTGAAGACGGAAAGTCTATCTAAAAAATTTAAATTTCGTGTGTTCTGCGGCATTGACGGTGTTTCAAAATTCACTGACGTTTTTTTTTTTGTTTCATTTGGAAGTTTTTAGTTTTTTATGTGGAAACTCTACGACTGGAGAATCACCCATTGTTAAATCCTTCGTGTCAAGTGGCTAATTTATTTATTGAACACAACCTGATGGAGACGATGGACGATACCAAAAACGATACGGTCACGAATAACAAGGAAATTGTTGACAAATCAATCCCAAATTTCTGCACGGTGAATATGATCAGCCCCGATACTATGGTGAGAAATTTTTTTTGTAATTTTACTCCTCTCTCCTCCCCTTATAATTTAACTATTCTCCTTCATTAATTAACTTTTAAGAATTAGGCAGGTATGAGGTGTACTTACTTGTATAATATTAGAAAAAAAAGAAAGAATTAGTACAATAAATACAATCAGTAGGTATCACTTTTTGTGATTATTTTTCTTACTAATAACTTAATAACTTCTGTAATAGGTATTATCATAAAATGTAATTTTTATTTTTTTAAATGCATTTTGAAATGTACACAAATGTTGAAAACTTTAATGATAAACAAACAATTTTGTTTTCTTTTATATGCACAGGTAGTTAGGTAATAATTGAAAAGCATCATAATATGTAAGATCAAATTTCACGTTTGAATTTGTTATGTATACTTGTTATGTATACATCTCCTTCAATTATTTTTTTTTAGTAAGCTTTCATATCTTAGTGTTATGTGTCCTATCATCTTATTTTTACTGAATTGAACACATTTTCATAGTTTTCTTATATTTTATCTAATACCTCCTCATTTGTTACTCTCTCAGTCCATGGTATCTTGAGCATTTTCCTGAAACACCACATCTCAAAAACTTCTAGGCTATTTCTTTCTTTTGAGTTGATTGTCCAGGTCCTACACTCCATGTATAATCTATCTATTTGTCTATTTTTATAATAATATATATTTCATGTATCAATAGTTGGTAATTAAGTATTTAAATTTTATGTTAACCATTGTCTTTTTGCACTGAATCTTAATATTAAGTTTTAAAATATTTGTATTTTAGCCTATGTTATTAAGTATGAATGATACAGTTTCAAAACAATCTGAAGTTAATCGTAGCTCAATTATTGATGCTCACAATGATGACTCTGTGGTATGTTGTTTTAAAATTTTTGTTTATTATATAATTTTAGCCGTGTTAATGTTCTTATAAATATATGTATAGTTCTTTTTGGTTATTGCAACTACCATAATTCATAATTTACAGGTTTACTGGTTAAAAAATAACAATTAACAATTTACCATTGTTTAGTATAGAAATTATATTATTTATTTACCAAACATGCAATGCATAAACTAAAAATTTTAAGTATAATATAACTTTATAAATTAAATAATATGAGTTGTCACGTTAAGTTAATCAGATAATATTATAAAACTGTTCAGTGTGTTATTTTTATCACCCTATAAAGGATTCATATCAATTTGTATCCTGTTTTTTAACAGATTATTGTTTACTACTAAAAACCAAAATCTTCAACTAAAAACTTACTGAGTTCATAGATAATTTAGTTAGGCTTAGTGAGTACTAATCAATTTATTTATTTATTTAATTTATTTAATTTCACCAATAGTCTGGATAAACAGTATTATCAATAAGGGATCTGTATGTGTCCTGTCTTTTCTTCAAAAACATTCTTTACTGGAAGAACTCCCGAACTTTGTAAAATGGTTTAATTTTAACAACTGTTTTTTTGTTAGAAATATAAAAGCCTCTGGGCTTATAGAACTTGGATTGTTGAAATTCTTTTTTAAGATTCTGAGCGTGACAATGAGTGTATTTTTTTTTACAATAATGTTTTTTTTTTTTTTGTAAACAACTTTTCGGGTAAAAATAATCCTCCAATTTTTAAAGTCAGTACCATTTTTGATAGGTCTATGGAGTCCGGTGGTACTTTAGTTGAACCTTTTTTGAAATTGTGTTTACTTTGTTTTAGCACTGACTATAAGGGGTGTATGTAGACCCAAATTATGGTAAGCCAAAGTGCAAATGTACACTTGTGTGCGTGCGTGTGTGTGTACCATACAAAAAGAATGTTTAGACAAATAATATTTATTGTATGGTTTTTTGGTAAATTTTTTTTTCCAGGATGTATTGGATTACTGATCTTGCTCAGAATTGTTTTTTTAAAAGCAATGACTTATCAATGCATTTCAATATCAAATCATACGTTTAAATCACAACTTCCAAACCAGTGATCAACGCAAAGTGTAGTTGCTACTTTGCCAAATATTGAGACCTAGAGTGATTTTGATTGGATTTTTTAAGATTATAATAATAGTTTGAGCAAGGCTTATTTTTATAAGTTTTTAACTAATTTTTTGAAATGTTTTTAGCAATAAAATCAAAAATTGAAATACAATGCACCTTGTAGGAAGTATTTTTTTGTAAAAAAAAAAATTAAAAAAATTCTTCAATAGGATGCTTCCACAATACAGGAAATCTTTACCGCTGAGTCAATTTTGTCCATTTATGTGTATTGAAAGCGGTTGCAATTGTTTAAATGTTTCCTCTTATTAAATAACTGCTATTAGGTTCCTTAACAGAGTTTTCATATAAACACGTTTAAACGGTCACATTTTCATCAATCTAGTAGTTACAATAACTGAAAAATACTATTATATTTATACTTAAGACATCGTTATATTATAGATACTTAATAGTCAATACTAATTATAAATAAAATGCTTTAAATACATGATGATGTTTACACGTTGATAGGTATCATGTGGACGTTGTGATACAAGTATGAGCTATGCAGAATACAAAAATAATCATAGATACAATCACTATAATTTATGTTGGCTTGATGGGGAAGACAAGCTAGTATGTTGTGATAGTTTACTTTTAAAATATTGACAAATACAATCTTAAAATCATAAGTATTTTTATTTTTGTAATTATTAATCTGTTCAATTTTTTTTTTTTAGGATTATGAAGATGAAATGAAAACAGCTAAATTATTACGCTCCATTTTACCCAAGAATGCAGAACGTAATAAAAAAGTTTCTTTTAAATGTGAATGGTGTAGTGAAATTAAAAAAAGTGTAATGGGCTTTGCAAAACATGTAAAAATGTGTACTACTGGACAAGTAAAGGTATTAATTTTTTTTAAGTATTCACTAAGTTAATTTTATTGTATTTATTATACTCATCAAAATGTAATCAGTGGTTTTAAGTTAAAAAATTGAGAATGAGAATGGATTAGGTAAATTGTTTTAATTGAATATTAGTAACCATAGTATTGGTTTTTGAAATATTGGAAGTTGCTGGAAATAGAACTTAATGAGTCTGAGATACAGAGTCTTCTAATTGCAAAAAACTTACCTTGAATAATAATTGAGACAATGAGCTTGCACAGAATTGTAATTTATGTAAACTAATTGCTTACTAGTTTTGTTACTTATTTATTGTCAAATTTATGTCAATCGACCACTAACAAATCAATGACCCACCTAATTAGTGACTTTTGCTACCAGCAAGATTGCTTATATTATTTTTAATAATATTAGTGTGTATTTTTAGTGATTTTAGAGTTCAAATAAATATATTATTTTAGGTAACGTCAAATAGTTGGGAGAAAGGCAAAAAAGAAAAAGAAGAATTAGCGTCTTTATCAGAGAAATCATCTATAGGCGAAAAACCCAATCTTGAAAAACAAGATATAATCCATGATTCAGTATGTATGTAATCTATTTTGAAATGTACTTTATGTTCACATTTTTTTTTATCATCAGGTAACTTGTGGTCTTTGTCAGAAGACAATGCCACTTTCAGAATATAAAAAAACACATAAATTAACTCATTACAATTTAAGCTGGATAGATGATGATGAAAAACCCGTAAGTAATTTATAAGAAAAATAAATAATAACATGATACATATTTCCACATATTTATTTTAAAGTAGTGTATATAAACCTATTAATCATGTAAAAAACTATGATACCTTGTTTTGATATTTCAATTGATACTGAGTGGTGCAAAAATAATGGTTTGATTTGAACTTCAGGGGAGTGCAGTGTGTCGGTGACCGTTACCGTCCGTTAAGTAGTCAGATTTTCTTTAATTGGGTCAACTGTAGATTCTGTAAATGTAAATAAATAATAGTTCTTTTTAAGCCACACTGTGGCTACAAAGCCTACAAACCATTTTTAGTTATTAAATTATATTAATTAATTTATAATTTGAAATTTGTAGGATTTAAATGATGAGGAATGTGTTCGTCGTTTATTAAAAACATCGTTATCAAATAATGCTTATCGAAACAAAACTATCAGATTTGTATGTGAATGGTGTCAAAAACAAAATAAAAGTGTTGTCGGATTTGCTAGTCACATTAAACAATGCAAACTAAGACCAGTAAAATTGCTCAGTTATTAATAAAAAATAATTATTAAAGTTTTTTTTACAAATTATTACAAAAAGTTAATAAATACTTTATTTGTTTGAAGGATAAAATATGCATGTTAAATGAAACTAATAGCGAAAGTAATAGTAATACAGTTCCAGAAATTATAAATTTTGATTCCATGGTGAGCCTATATCATAGTAAAATAGAGTAAAATAAATTTGTTTAAAAAATGTAATTTTAGGTTACTTGTGGACGTTGTAATACAGAAATGTCTCGCAGGGAATATTTTTATGAGCATAGTTCTTCTAAACATTACAATTTGTGTTGGATTGATGGAGAACAAGAACTAGTGAGTGAAAATTGTATTTTTGGCTGAAGTATGTTTATATTTTTATAACATTTGTATAAATTTTTTTAGGACCTACAAAACTATGATACTGTTATTCGCAAAGTAAGCGAATGTATATCTTTTAAAGCAATTCGCAGCCGTAATGTAACATTAAAATGTGAAAAATGTAACACCGTTAAAAAGAGTGTGGCGGGCTTTGCTAGCCATGTAATATTTTGCAGTAAAGGCTCAGTAGTAAGTTATAAAATATTAATTTGAGTATTAATTTAGTTTTAAATATATTATGCATTAAATTGACATAATTTAATTATTAATGTTGTATAAGGATTAAAATTATTGTAAAACAAATTGTTAAAAGTATAAATTATAAACAAGTATTGGTATAGGTATTAATCTATAGATTGAATTATAGATTGGTTTGTAATTTTGATTGTATTCAATATTTGCATACTATAATTTTATGAAGGTTACTTTCTAATTTAAATTGGTGGCTCAATGTATTTATATGAATATTGGTTTTTAAATGCTAGAAAAGTTGTGTTTAAAATCCAAGTTTTCAAAGTCCTTTAGTGCTTTAAATATCCAACTATTAAAAAAGTTGTATGGGAGTTTTTGTAAGTTTTTAACTTGAATAAAAAGTGATTTAATATGTATGTTCAGTACTCGATTTTCACATTTAACATAAATTAAATGTGCCTTTTATTTATTTAAGTATTTGTAAGATATTTATCACTATATGATACTAATTGAAGTGAAAACTTAACAAAACTCATCTACAGTGCACTCAAAGAAGGAAAAAAAATCTGCAACAATTTATTTACATCTTGCTAAAGCTTTCAATACTAAGGATCATAATGGCTAATGAACCTTTAAGGCGTCTCATGTCAATTGCCAATGCAGATCCTACCTTTAACGATTTGTTAAAAACTTGATTGTATTATCTCATATGTTATAAATTATTGTCTAGTATTAATTGTTGTTTTAATGTTGTATGTTTCAAAAAGGGCCCAGCCCGTATAATTAAAAATAAATAAATAATAAGCTTTTGAAAAAAATGCATGACAAATGCATAATAATCTCTTATTATTACTGTTACTATAATTTTTCAAAATATTTCTTTGGACTATTAAAATTAAATAATGTTTAAGACTAGATTGGTTTGGTGAAAATTTTTAACGTATTATGATGCTTTTTTTTACAATACTGAATGTTTAATTTTACAGGACAGTTCGTCATTACTTATAATGTGTGGAAGTTGTGGTAGCAAAGTTAAACCACCGTCAATGGCTGCTCATAAGTTGAAATTTTGCAAAGGTTTTGGTGTAGAAAATTGTGATGACTCAATTAACAATAAATCTAATTATACTGAAAATAAGGTAAATTTTGATTTAATTGTTTTAGATATTTCTTGTTTGTGATAGTAAGTATAATGTATGAATTAGTAATTTTCAATACATTTAACTAAATTAAATTCAAAGTATATTTAATATTTATAATTGGTGTGCTTTAAGCCTTTAAAACGTTTTATTGAGTTATTTCCATTTTATTCTAGCGTTCTTCACAAATATTGCGGCAGAAAAAAAGGCCTCCAAATATTTTAACTTTTTATCCTGGTACCAAATTTGCATCTGACTACCACGTAAGATGACATTATTTTTAAATGTATTTTATATTTTTAATTTTGATAAACTATTGTTGTTTATATTTTTAAGGATTGCATGTGCCGGTTGTGTGATTATATTGCACCAAATGTCAAAGATATTTTAAATCATATTTTAAAGGTGCATCATATTGATATAAATCAAGTGGACACACATTTTATACTAAACAATTATATATTAAGTAAGTAAAAACTGCATGTTGAGTAATGCATGTATTGCTGCATGGCAGTAACATGCCGAGTAGTCAAATTCCAACCCTTTCAATTATTTGTCAAACATTTTTTTAACAGATACATATGATCTTCACGAAAGCATATACTTACGCCCATTATTGAACTATTATAATTAGTAAGATCAAAATTGTTTACGTAGCTTGTAGTTAATTTCTTTTATATTATTGATAATATTTATGCTTTTAGTTCTAAAAAAATTCTCTGTACGGGTAATAATCATGAAGATTTTCAAACTAATATTGAGCTTTTAAATGATGATGATGCTGTGAAGTATTTGCCATCAGTACAAGACGCTTGTAAAATATTTAATTCAGATGAAGAAGAAATGTCTGTTAATCTGTTCAAGTCTGCCCATATCAATGGTAGGTTTCAGGTGCTATATTAATAATGACAGTTTTAGTTTTAGTTTAATACTTTTTTGTTTAGATACACATTGGTTGTTTACTGGTGGTCCCATTTGGGCTATGTCATGGTGCCCTGTTCCAGAAGGAGTTCAAATTCAATATTTGGCAATTTCTTGTCATCCTAAGCCTGATTTGGAACATAAGGAGATGACTAATTACAAGTATCCATCCCTTGTGCAGCTATGGAATTTTAGTTTGCTAAATAATTTAAAGTGAGTCTTCCATACTTAGTTTCTATTTACTATTTAGTTTTGGGTTTTGTTAAAAAAACACTTACTATCTGTGCTTTAAAGTAAATAAAATAAATAAGATGATTATTTAGATTAGGTATATTTATAAAAAGACATAATTTTGTATGAAGAGAGGATTAACCAGTGACTCTGCTTGATTTATTAATTATTTTTATGTATTTACTTAAAATATTATATTATATTTATATTTTATTTTAAGTAGATAACATGTATTTACTATAGTAAATTTAGTAAGGTATGTTGGGTTTTTAGCAAGAGATTATGACAAAAGTTGAGAGACTTAAGGGTTAGGATGTTTTGGTGATTTGAAATGAAATCTTAAGCAATGTTTGATTAATACATGATAATAATTGTTTTCTGTTTCATTTTTGTAATTGTTAATGAGACTACCTATTGTTGTATACAAATATAAATGGAGAAGGCAATGCAGCTTTGACCGTTCAGCTCGTCTTGTTTTTTCTGTGTTTTTACCTCTATGTGCGATTAATGTTCCCTTTAATTTATTACTAAATACTATTTAATTTATTACTAGCTACGTTTAGAGTCTAAAACAATTATAATGTTGACAGTGTAGTCTATCTGTCCAGAACAATTATTATAATACGGGAATTTATAATTTGTTTTTAAATTAAAAATAATAAACAATTATTGTACATTCAATAAAATTATAAAACTATTCGTAAATTTTAATGTTTAATTTACTATGATGTTTTAAGTGTTAGCATTTTTGGTATGTTTTAAAAATTTTCACTTTTCAGTTGCGACTCTATTTGTGATGAACCGTTTATGTCCTATGGCTTAGCTCATGACTTTGGTGCTGTTTGGGATATGGAATGGTGTCCTTCTGGAGCTTATGAACCAAAAAAAAAGATTGGTTTGTTGGCATTAAGTACATCTACTGGAGATTGCCCTATTTTTGCTATGCCATATGTTGATGGAAACTCAGAAATGTATTTTGAAAATGTTTATGACCCCAAATAGAGACTTATTTTATTGTTATTTTAGGTTTTATATGTACAAAGCAAAACCTGTAATTGCAAGAAATTTTGAATTCAAATGGACTGAAGTTGGTGTGCAATGCACAAAATTATGTTGGAATAAAGTTTCACCATTCAAGTAAGAAGAATCAGTATTGATTTTTATACAAATTAAACAAAAAATTTGGGGTATAATTATTTTAGATTATTAGTTCATACAAAAATGATTTTTTTCTAGATTGTTCATTAGAGAACATTATAGAATATTGGGATGTTAAAATAAAACAATTTTTTTTTATAACAATACCTAAAATGTTGAAAACAATTTTAAACTTTATTTTATGTGTTATTGAAATTGATGAAACTCAAACATTGGTTGTACGTTTTAGGAACTAAATATAAAGCTTTAACATTTTGCATGATTTGTTTAACAAAAAATTTAAGATAGAATGTGTACTTTGGTGATCTTAGGTGTTCTTTTAAGCTAAGGTATATAAAACTTTATAATGTGATAATATATTCATAACAAGAAAGCCGGCAATGAACTTTGAACTGTGTGACGCATCGTTCCGATTTTCCGGCCGCGTGCACGGGCTCGTTCGTTACACGATTTTTTTTTTTTTTTCTACAATTCGAAATTCAAATATTTTTATTCGAATGGTAAATTTCGTTTTACACAACACATTATTTAATTTTAAAATGTTAAATAACAAATTTGTGGGATTGACGAACTATTATTCTTAAGATACCACTTAGGAAATAGAACCGAAGATTAAATTTTTCACATATATACATTTATAATTACATTAAACGAGCGTCTTTTCTTTGTGTCGGTGTTCAATTTTTTTGTAGACGTGACCGGTTAAGATTTTTTCTGCGATCGCTTATTATTAATATTAATTTGTGTGTGTGTGTGTGTGTGTAGACTGTAAAACGGTTTCTTCCATGATATTTTGAGATTTGACAAGAGTATTTATTGTTAAATTTGTTTTTACCACGACGTATACTAGACAACTGAGCTCGCTCAGAATCGTATTTTCGAAGGCAATGATTTATCATTGCTTTCAGAAATTAAATAATGGGGAAGAATAGTTATAAAGAACTAAAGGAATTGAGTAATAATAGGGAAGCATGGAGAACTGCAGCAAACCAATCTAAGGATTGAAGACTGGAAGAAGATATAATTATTGTAACTTATTTTGACTTTTTTTTACCATTTTTTTAAAAGGTTTTTTTTAATTGAATGAAAATTGTACTGTCTTTTTCTGTTTAAGAACTTAGAATCGCATTTACCATTTGTTTTTAAATTATTAATTCTAACTATTTATGAATATCTATTTGATTCAACGCATTTAAAATGTTTTTTGTTGAAAACAATAATTTGTTGTTACTTTAAAATGTATTTTAACATGTAATATTATCAGTCCAACACATATATACAAAACTGACTTAAACCATTGAGCTGCTTTTTAAATTTAATCTTAATATTTATCTGTTTTGAATGTTACAGTACTCTTATTTGTGGTTACTCAAATGGTACAGTGTGTGTGTTTGTTATGAACTTTAAATCATTATTCTTTAGAGATGATATACTGTATCCAAGCCACTTTTTTAGAGCAAGTAAATGTGGTATAACAGGTGAGTTTATAATTTTATATGTAATTACATACATTGTTTTCTTTTTTAGGACAATATGATAAAAATGTGTTGAATTTTATTTTAGGTCTTTCTGTCAATTATTTAAATTCTTCAATTTTGGCTACCACGTCAGTTGATGGTTATGTAGTTTTATGGGATTTAAAATCAACTGAGTATCCAATTTTTCAAAAGAAATATTGTTTTGCTTCTGATTGTGCTTGGCTTCATCAGTGCCATACTTTGGCATTTTGTTCTAAAGTTGCTAAGTAAGTTCAGATTGCCAAATATTTTAAAAGCCAAATGTATTTGATTTAGTTTATATATTTTATTTAACAGCATCAACTCAGTACAGCAAAAAGTTCAAACTATTAATTTCTTTAGCTATGATGACAGTATTGGTTCTTATAATCCTGATTTATATGTTTTGAAAAATGTTGTTGATTATTCCAAGGTATTAAGCAACTATAATATGTTGGATAATCACGAGATATCAAACTGTGAAAGTGTTGGTGAAAGCTCTGGTCTTAATGATTCCTATTCTAATAGTGATGATGAAACATTTAAACCTTTTGGGTCAAGTAATAACAATTTAGAAGATTTTTCAAAAAATATTGATGACGAAGAATGGTTTGGCCCTAGCTTCTTTCAAAGATGTGTTCATTGGGTTAGTATCAGTCGTTTGAATAACTATGATATAACTTGGAATACTCTGTTGAATTGTTTATTATATTTCAGTCTATTTCTGGGTCCAATTGGATCAATGCAATTGCAACTGCTGATGAAAATGGGGGTTTTTATGAAAAACTGTTTATACCAGCCTCAAATAAGTTTGAAAAGGAACACTGTGTAAGTTTTCTTCTTCTTTGCCTTCCTTTAAATTATTTGGGGTTGGTCACTTTTGTCCTATACCTCCACTTGTTGCAATCATTCACATTCCCTACACACACAACCTTCCTATCATTTTTAATTGTTTCCATCCATCTTTCTTTGGTTTTCCTTTATCTTTTTCCTTCAACATTCATTTTCATAACCGCTCTTACTGTTTCAGTTTCATATCCTCTCATCACATGCCCAAATAATAATGTGAATAGTGTGTAAATAATTTAATTTATTTTAACTATTCAAATAATAATTTTCGCTATCATTACTTGTCATTTAAATTTAATAGAAATTAATTATAAAAGTGTTCTATTAAAAATGCTGGTTTTAATGTGTAAACTAAAAATATTTTAGGCATCAAGAATTAAGATATTTAGAAGTTATTGGTTTTACTTCATATGTGTTTTAAGCTTTAATTCCCACAACATCAAAATAACTTCCTACAAAACTCTCCAATCCTCACACTCATACCCATTTTTTTTCAAAGTACTAACTTGTTTTTTGCAATTTTCATTATTTTCATGTAAAAAATTGGTAAAAATTATAAAATGTATGGCAAACTAAATTGTATCAAAATTCAAAATTTTAATTTCATACACTAATTTTGGGCTTACTAAAATTTAATATTATATATTCTATATATCCATATAGAATATATAATATTAAATTTTTTTTTTATATTTGTGTAAATCAATTAAATTAAATTTTCGTATTTGTTCATTGTGAAATTGTAAATAGAAATAATCGGCTAGTTGTGTAAAAGGTTAAGAACATAATAAAAATAAAGATTTCTGAGCTGTAATTGAGTAAGCGGGAAGTTGGTGTAGCAGCAACAATGTTGGAGTAGAATACAGTTTTGGAAGGGTCAATGATTTGAAGATTTTTTTTTTGAAGATTATTTGAAGATTTGATGTTTCATTTTAAATTTGTATGCAATGAAGTGTAAATATTTCAAGGAATTAATTTAAATTACATTTCAATAATAGTTTTATCTAATCTAATGATGTGTGAACATTTCAAGTCATTTGTGCATACTTATTTTGAAATTGTATTAATTTTTGAATCATAACTCCAAAAATAATAAAACACTAAAAGTATCATACTTATAGACAATACATTCCTCATTGCTCCCTGAATCTAAAAGAATTATTAAATCTAGGAAAAATTAAAATACAAGTGTAAATGTTTAAAAAAAAAAAAACATTGTTTTATCAAGTTTTTATAAATGTAAAATTTTTAAAAGATTTGATCATTTTAGTCATATTCTAGAAATAGAACACTCAATTTCTTGCAATAGCATGTATCAGGGGTCAAAAATCACCCCTTTAGAACGTGAAAATTCCATTATAAATAGAAATTTGAGGAGGGAGTCAAGTATTCAATATGTTCCATACACATAAATACATTCGCCCATCCCTAAAAAAGAGTCTAGATATGTCCCCGATTTTTTGTTGGTTAATTAATTTTTTTGATTTTTTAATTCATAGTTTCAATAATATTACATGCTTAAAATTATAGTAAATGTTACTGAAAGGTACTTTTGCTGCTTCAAAATTGTTTGTTATTTATTCAAAGATTTTGAAATGTCCTTTCACTTCCTTTGCTCTTAAAAAATCCTATGTTTGAAAATAAAAGTATTCTAGGACGTAAGGACATACTATAGTTTTATTTTTTAATTACAGACAAAACGACAATTGATGGCTAGAAAACTATCTTCAGACGTACCTCAATCAGTATTTGGACCTACATACATGGAAACGGTGAAAAAATTTGGTTTACAATCACGAATTGTGCGTATTTTTATTTATTTATTAAGTTAACTTTATTAAAAATTCTTATTTTATATTTGTGTTTCAGGTTCCTCCTAATGAGGATCTAATAAATGACCCAAATGATAATCCATTGTTAAGATACCCTCTAGAAAATATTACAAGGGTAAAAATAATATTTTTGAAACTTTTCCAATTATACGTTAACAACAAAATGTTTTACATTTTGTTATATTTTAGATATCTTGGAACCAGAATTTTAATTCATTTCGATGGTTGGCAATTGGAACTCAAAGTGGTTTTGCTCTCATATTCCCATCTCAAACAATATCCGATGATACTATCAAATCATTTTATAAAATTGTTTCATCTTCAGACTGAATACTTTACAAGTCATTGTATTGACGTCTTCTGAGCAGTACATTAACATTACATAAAATCTAACTTGTAAACTAGTTGAATAATTAGTAATTTGATTCTCTTTTATTTCTAATTTATAAGTTAATTGTATTTATTTATTGTGTATTTGTATATTTTATAGGACAATTAACTAATAATAAATTGACTTTTACATTCCATTCAAATTTGTGAAGTCACACTTATTAGTTATTACTCATAAAGATATAACCTTGATAATAAGGAAATAAAATAAATCAGTTAACATATTTTTATTAAACGTTACAATATTAAATATATTTTGTATGATAAATACATATAATGTATAAGAAAACACAGTTCCTTCATTAAATTTTGTTACTTTTTTTACTTTCACACAAATTATGATTTATGTCATTTAGTTGATTCAGTTACAATTTTGTTTATCTCAATTATAGAGTAATAAGAAATTTACTCTTTGATCTTGACAGTTATTTTTCCGATGTTCCATTTCAACAGCTGCACCTTGTGCGGAGCATCCAACGTCTCGGATCAGTTATTTTTACAATCACATTTTTGAAAAGGAAGGAAAGAAAGAAAGAAAGTAAATTCAAGGTAAATATTGTGAAGTTGTTTGGCGAAGTGACTACGCTTTGGAGTAGGTCAGTTTTTGGGCAGGTCAATGTTTTGGAAGTTGTGGGTTAAACTAATTATCTAGTATCTGAAAACAATGATTCTAAGCGAGCACAATCGTTTATTTGTCATGGGAAAAAAACAATTTAACAAAAAAATATCAGTAACATTAAAAGACCTATAGATACGACTTTCTAAGGTTCAAATTTATTACATGAAAATAATGTCACATATTTGGGAACGATTGTACGTATTTAAAAACTAAAAAATATTATTATTTTGTTGATATTTCAACATAAACAAGCGGTTTTATTAACTCGTGTTAAAATTTTAAGTAATACGAACACTGATAAATGAGTTATTAATTATAATATTATCAGTTGAAATTCTCTCTTTTCCTTTGACTTAACTCCATTTCTTTCCTTACTCTCAGCAATTAACTCTTTTCAAGTCTCAACATTGTCATAAATCATTATCAGTCGGTCGAATCACTTCTTTAAACCAAAAATGTGTTGACAGAAAAAATATAGGTACAACAAACTAACTGCATGAAAAGATCCGAACATTATTTCCATCGTAAGTTTTTTAGCTAAATTTTTTTGGAAAAAACAAATAAGAGAGAACTTTGGTAGAACGGCATAGGTCTCGGCCCCATTGGACAAATACTCCATCAGGCTTTTCAGTCTAAATAAGTGTGTTTTTGGATGAAAATTCGCAAAACGTGTAAAATCAATAAAATTGTTTTCGAATAAGGTATAATTTCAATTAAATTCCTTGTTCTTTTTTGTGGTATTTAGCGCATTGATCAGATCGGTCGTTCCACCGGAAAATAGTATTGGACGCTTCCTATAATACATAGCCCCCGCCTCAAAGCTTTTGATTACAGAAAAAAAAAAAAACGAAACAATCTTCGCTACGCTCAGAATCTAAAAGTAAAAATCGAATTTTTTTTGTAAGAAAAGACAAGGAGTTTTGACAACACTCTATAAACTGGTACCATGGTAACTGGTAAGCGGTAACGTCAGCGGGACGGGGTCGTTGCTCACCCCCTCTACTCCGGAACCGACGTATTTTGTTGTCGTCGGTAGGTAGGAGGCGGTGGCGGGATACTCTCAATTCTGTGTTTTGTCACGTTATCTCGTTAATTTTTGTTTACAAGTAGTCGAATATTATTATTTACTTTCCGTCGTATTCGCATTTAATTTTCCCGAAACGGTTAATAAATTAAATAGCGGGCGTATCTATACCTATAATCGTTCGCATGATGAAAAACTGTTAGTTATAAGTGTAAAACCAACGCTTTCGCCTTTGCTGTCAGCCTGTTTCGCTGTGAAACGCCCAGTCGACGGGTAGCGCGACCACCGTTTGCCGGTTTCCCGAGCTATATTAGTAGCTACAGTAGTTGTTATGTTCCGTGTTTGAACTTGTCGCGACCGCGGAGAACCGTCAGAAAACATGCCGCCCGTGTTGAAATGCATCGAAATGGACAACTTCAAGTCCTACAGCGGTCATCACATGATCGGGCCGCTGAAGAACTTTACGGCCGTCATCGGTCCAAACGGTTCCGGTGCGTTACACATTCGCTTATATAATTCTACTGGTGGTTATTGTCAAGACGCTTTTAAGTTCGGCAATATCTTTTTATTGAAATCTATCGCAGAAACTTTACGACTGAAGATGATTTAAAGCTTGTTGAATGTTTCGACAATAGACCTCATAAAATATATTATTTTCACACGTTAAACGGTTATTAGAGGATTACAGAGAATCGTTTTGTGTTGTTGGGAAAATAGCTTAAAAAAAAAAAATTTCAGTTTGATTAATTAATAGAATATTGAAAACATTTAAATCACATTCGGGTGTGTATAAGGTACAGGGCCGGGGATATAGACTTTTGTAAGTAATTTTTTTTTTTTAAGACGCCTGACAGTAACAAATTTTAAAATAACCAACATCTAAATAGGAATTAAAATAATAAAAATATAATATGTCATTGTTCCCTACGCACGATCATGCATCTTTGATTTTATATTTAATTGTTGTATTCCTGAATCTAATTTTTTTTACATTATCGGCGCCAGTCGTTTACTCAAAATATCACAATAACAAACAAATGCAATACTCATATTATTATGATCTACCCGTTTTACACAGTGACAAAGCGTCGTGTGGTGTTGTTTACTAATGCGTGTATAAATGTTTTTAATTTTTACCACTCGAGGAGTTTAAAGTTTATTTTTAGCAAACCTCCAAAATCAAGTTTCATTTTTATATGTTTTGTATGTACAATAAGTATGTAGAAGACCTGCGTACTAGCCCAGTTAGGGTTGTTTTTATTTTAGGCCTAGTTCCTGATAAATATTTATATAAAATTTTACCCCGCTTTTTTCCCGCCCGCAGGCAAATCAAACTTTATGGATGCCATAAGTTTTGTGATGGGTGAGAAAACCAATAGTCTTCGGGTAAAACGTCTGGGAGATCTTATACACGGCGCTTCGGTCGGACAACCAGTTTCTCGCAGGTATCATACAAACGCAATTCTTTAAGTAAAATTTGAAATTTAACATGTTCCAGTCTTAAAAATGTATACAACCTATTTACCTATTACTCATGTGTGTAGCGCTAGTGTAACTGCAGTTTTCAAAATGGACGATGAAGGTACCGAAAAACGATTTACCAGGGCTGTGCAAGGAGCGTCTTCAGATTATCGAATCAATGACGAAGTAAGTACCTACTTAAAACATTTTGCTTACAATAATTTGTTATACCATTTAATTTTGTTCAAATTATCATTGGTTATGCTATGTGTTTATATAGTTTGTCTCCAATCAAGATTATTTTGCTCAGTTGGAACAGATTGGTGTTAATGTAAAAGCAAAAAATTTCTTGGTATTTCAAGGTGCTGTTGAATCGATCGCAATGAAAAATCCAAAGGAAAGAACAGCATTGTTTGAAGAAATTAGTGGGTATGTAGTTATAGGCCATAATTCAATAAATTAATGTCGGTACTATCTATTATGACTATTACATTATATCCTAATGAAATCACATTTCAGTTCTGGTGCCTTAAAAGAAGATTATGATCGTTTAAAAGCTGAAGTGATGAAAGCTGAGGAAGAAACTAACTTCTCTTACTTGAAGAAAAGAGGAGTTGCTGCTGAGCGTAAAGAAGCAAAACTGGAAAAAGAAGAAGCTGAAAAGTATCAAAAACTCAAGGATGAATTAGTAAATACTAAATTGTATTTTTTTAACAACCATTTGATTTCAAAAAAAAAAAAAATACTATTATATACCTAACATATTAAAATGTATTACCTACTTAGTTTATTTTTCAACGTATTTTGTGGCTAAACAAATATTATGTTTTATATATGTTTCATGTTATAATTTACTGAACTGTGTCTATTATTATTTTTAAGGCTTTAAAAGAAGTTGAATACCAACTGTTCCGGCTATATCAAAATGAAAATATGATTAAAAACTATGAATTGGATTTAGAAGATCGTAAAAAAGATGTTGCTATGATAGAAATTAAGAAAGAAAAGGCTGAAGATGTAGTTAAGGAGAAGAAAAAAGAGCAAGGAAAAGCCAGTCGTGATTTAGCTAAAGTTGAACAAGAAATCAGGGAAATCGTAAGATTTTTTAAAAACTTATTCATTATTTTGTTAAATCAACTGTTCTCATCTAACAATTTCAGGAAGTAGAAATCAACAAGAAACGCCCATCATTTATTAAATCTAAAGAAAGAGTAGCTCATATCCGAAAAAAATTAAACACTGCAAAAAAATCATTGGCTGAAGTAGTAACGGCTAATGAAGCTCATAAAAAAGATATTGATGAACTGGAAGCTGAGCTAAAAGAAGTTGAAAAACGACGTCATGATTATGAAGAACAAGTGGCTGGAGAAAGTCAAAGTCAGGGAAGAGATGTGCAGTTAGAAGACGCACAGGTGTTTTGATATTTTTTTGTGTCCGTTGTTGTTAAGTATTTACTAAAATTAACTTAAGAAAAAAACTATTATTATCTCTTTAGGTAGCGGAATACAATCATTTAAAAATTGAAGCTCGTAAACAGTCAGCACTTTATTTGCAAGAATTAGACTCGGTAAATAGAGAACAGAAAGCTGATCAAGATAGATTAGATAATGAATTGCGCATGAGGTCAGAACTTGAGAATAAAATAAAACAGAAAACTCATGAAAAAGAAGAGGCTCAAAAAAGAGTAGACAAACTAACTGAACACATCAAATCTAGTGAAAATGCTCTAGAAGAACAAAAACGTTTGTATGATGAACTTCGAAAAGATGTTGGTTCGTCCAAAGATAAAGTATCTAAGTTGCAAAGAGATTTGGATAATGTTACAGAACAGTTAGGTGATGCCAAAGTAGATAAACATGATGATAACAGGCGCAAAAAAAAACAAGAGTTAGTTGAAAATTTCAAAAAGGCATATCCAGGAGTGGTAAGATATTTTTTAGTTATAAATAAAACTATCTTAAAATTTTTATTTAACATTTATGTATTTAATTATTTTCAGTATGACCGCCTGATTAACATGTGTCACCCTATCAGTAACCGTTACAATGTAGCAATCACCAAAGTTTTAGGAAAGTACATGGAAGCTATTATTGTGGATTCTGAAAAAACAGCACGATTGTGTATTCAATACTTGAAAGACCACATGCTTGATCCAGAAACTTTTTTACCTATTGCTTACTTGCAAACTAAACCACTCAAGGAACGCTTACGTAATATTACTCGTCCACAGAATGTTAAACTTATGTACGATGTGCTAGAGTTTGATCCTGAAATTGATAGGGTTGTTTTATTTGCGACCAACAATGCACTAGTTTGCGAAACTCCAGATGACGCCAATCATGTGGCTTATGAACTTGAGAGAGATGGAAGATACGACGTAAGGATTAACAACAAATAATAGTCTTAACTTATAATACTTAAGTTTATAAACTTATAATACTTATAGTACTATTTTTTAAAATGATAAAAATTTAAAAAAAAAACCTGGTGTTCTTACTTGAAAAGAATTAATAAGAATGAAACAAGATACAAAAAAAGTCCTTACACATTTATTCAGGGTAAAATTGTAAATTTTGGGTTATGATTTATTAATGTAAAAATGTTTGGAACTTGTGTCTAATTATTATATTTATCAATTTTAAACTAAACATAACACCTTACCACAAAAATTCACTTTTTATTTCAAGTAAATACGTTTTTCGGTTACAATGTACAATTTTTAGCTCAACACAACTGAAGATGGTTAGGTTTGGTTTGTTTCCAAAACATGTATTTACTTAAAGAAAAAAGTAAACTTTTGTGGCAGAGTGTTTTGTTTAATTTTCTATGTAACCACAAGTACTCTATTTATTAGTTTATCAATTTTGTTTATTGTATTGTTTTATTAAAATAAATAATATTTTGATTTTTGCAGGCTGTAGCCTTAGATGGAACATTTTATCAAAAATCTGGTATTATATCTGGTGGTAGCTTAGATTTAGCTCGTAAAGCAAAACGTTGGGATGAAAAACACATGACTCAGTTAAAGGCTTCTAAAGTAATACGAATTTAAGCATCAATAATTATTAAAAAAGTACTTATTTTTTTTATTATTAATTTTAATTTATTTTAGGAAAAATTATCTGAAGAATTGCGGGATGCAATGAAGAAATCACGTAAGGAATCTGAATTAAATACTGTTGATTCACAAATTAAAGGTTTGGAAATGAGACTTAAATATGGAAAAACTGACAAAGAAAACACCGTAATTATCAAATTTTTTGTTGTTTACATCTGCTTAGGGTTTTATAAAAATGTTTATTTTTTTTATAGCTAAAACAAATCAGAGATTTAGAAAAAGACCTAAAATACCTAGAAAATAAATTGGAAGAAAGTGGAGTAAGTATATTTTGTCTTTATGAGTTAAGAAGTGTAGGTAATGCACTTATTATTTAATAAATTTAAATTTATTCTTGACATTTTGTACTTGTTAGCCTCGCATTGAAGAAATTGAAAGAACTATGAGGACACGTGATATTGAAATTCAAACAATGCGTGGGCGCATGAATTCAGTTGAGGATGATGTATTTGCTGATTTCTGTCGTCAAATTGGCATGACCAATATTCGACAATATGAAGAACGAGAGCTGCGGTCTCAACAAGAAAGGGCGAAAATTCGTTTGGACTTTGAAAATCAAAAAAACCGAATCATGAGTCAACTGGATTTTGAACGCACAAAGGATACACAAAGTAAATATTCTTATGAATAATATACATAAAATGCTAAGTCTGAAAGTATATGTATCATAATTTATGTTATTGTGTCTGTGTAGATAATGTAATACGATGGGAGAAAACAGTTCGTGATGATGAAGATGAACTTGAACGTGCCAAACAGGCTGAACAGAAACAAATGTCCGAAATTGAAATGGATATGAAAGAAGTAGATCGATTAAAAGCTCAACGACTAACTAAGAAACAAGAAGTAGATCAGATGGATGAAGTTATTAGCAAGGTATAAATTTCAATTTGTTTAAAATTTTGACCTTAACAGTTTTATTTATTTTTGTCTAAATTTATTAGGCAAGAAAAGAAGTTGGTACCATTGCTAAAGATATTCAAGGAGCACAAAAGCATGTGACTAACTTGGAAAATAAAATAGAGTTGCGTAAAGCTGATCGCCATGCCATTTTAACTCAATGCCGGGTATGTTTTAAATTTTTAGTTAGGCCAATACTCAACAGTCATTGTAATAAATGTCGAATACTCTAATTGCCTCAAATAATTAGTATTTTTTATTGAAAATAAAGCACTTAGAATTATGTTAGAGTACTTGATCTTTTTTCTGCTTGATGTTTTGCACAAATTATACTTGATTCATCTATTACTCGAATTGTTTTTGTACTTGACAAATATTCAAGTATTTTATGGTTTGTAACTCAACTGTTGCATAACGAATTCCTGCTATCTTCAAAAATTGTAATAGTTTTATAAAATTATGTTTATTGATTGGTCATGTTTATTAATTATTTAAAAAAAAAATTTGTAGATGGAAGACATAAATATACCATTATTACAAGGCAATTTGGAAGATATTGTTGAGGAAGTATCTGTGAATAATTCCGAAGAAAAAGGACGCGACAGTTCTGCAAATACCCAAGAAATTTATGATCAGGAAGCTAGGTTGACTTTTTAACCATTTTATAAATGTATGCTTAATACTCATGTTGTTATATTTCTTTACGTGTGCATAGGATTATTGTTGATTATTCTACGCTACCTGATCACCTTAAAGATTTGGAAGATCCTGACGAAATTAAAAAATTAAGTGATAAAATGGCCAAAAGTATGGCTGACCAAACAATGAAATTGCAAAAAATCCATGCACCCAATTTCAAGGTAATTAATTATTAAAGTAGATATTTTTATTAGTATGAAAAAATTATAATAAAATATAAATTAATTGGAAATAATTTACAATACTTAAAATAATATAAAAAAAAATCTAAACTAGATGTACAAATTAATTTTACGATTAAATTTATTAAGAAGAAAAAGTATTGGAGTACTCAATTAGAAGAGAAAAAAATGTACAATTATTGAATAAATTTAGTCAAACTATATTGTTTGGACAAACAATTTAAGTTTTTGCAAACCTTGTACGTTACAATTTGGTTGTTGAAATTTGTTAAACATTATCAACACTTTGTTCAAATAACTTTTAAACGCTACATTTCTAAAAAGCATCTATGTACACAATCTCTAGTAAATATTGTGTACAAAAATAAAGCATAAATTCAAAATTGTATTTTCAATAGTTTGAATATTCATTACTTAAACAATTTTTGAATACCTTAAATCTGTGGTCAAAATATAAGTAGAAAAAAACGAACCAATTTTATATTTTGAAATCGTTATTTTTTTTCTTACGAAATGAGTGAACTTAAAGATATCCAACTAAATTGTGTATTTGTAAAAGCAAGTTTGTAGAGTAGACAAATTAAAAAATACATAACATTTGTCTGTTAAACAGGCAATGCAAAAATTAGATCAAGCAAGAGAAAAAATGCAAGAAACCGATCGAGAATTTATTAGTGCCAGGTCTCGAGCAAAGAAAGCTAAACAGAACTTTGAGCGTATAAAAAAAGAGAGACACAGCAAATTCACCGAGTGTTTTGAACATGTGGCCAACGAAATTGATCTAATTTATAAAGTATGAATTTATTTTTTATGTCATAATTTTAGAATAATATCGATGATAACAATATACAATTTTTGTTATTTTATTAATAGGCCTTGTCTAAAAATCAGTCGGCTCAAGCTTTCTTGGGACCCGAAAACCCTGAAGAACCTTACTTGGACGGTATAAACTATAATTGTGTAGCTCCCGGAAAACGATTCCAGCCTATGTCCAATTTGTCTGGAGGAGAAAAGACAGTCGCTGCCTTAGCTTTATTGTTTGCTATTCACAGGTAAACTTAATTTACACGAAATTATATACTACAGCTACTCTTCAATTTAAATTTTCAAAGTAATTAATAGCAAATTTGATTTTACTTTTTAGTTATCAGCCTGCTCCGTTTTTTGTACTAGACGAAATCGATGCTGCTTTGGATAACACAAATATCGGTAAAGTTGCTTCGTACATTCTTCAAAAGAAAACGAATTTGCAGACCATTGTTATTTCTCTCAAAGAAGAATTCTTTCACCACGCGGATTTACTAGTTGGCATTTGTCCTGATGTATGTGGTTTTTAAATATATTTTCACTATTGAATTTTTTATTCGTTACTAACGTAAAGGGTTTTTTTTTTTAAAATTTTTTTTAGGAAGGACAATGTTTAATCAGCAGAGTGATTGAGTTGGATCTTACCAGTTATCCTTTAAATGAAACCAATGACGAAAATGCAGTATACCCTCTGCGTTAAATTATAAGTTACAAGCTATAAGTGTATTTTCTGGTTTTTTTTTTCAAAATATTAATTTGTATTTGGCGTTTTTCTCTTTAAATTTGTATTATAAGTATTTTTAAATGCATGATCTAATGATATTGCGTGTGTTAAATGATTTTTCTTATAGCACCAAGTCCCCCCTGCTTCAGTATGACAATGATCAATGTTTTTCTTAAGATTTACCCAAGACCCTCTCGGACCCGAATTAAATTTTCCCGATGAAAAAAATTTTATCTCAGTACACACCTATACTTTAAGGCTCTCGAATAAGGCGCCTACCGAGTTTCAAGTGATTCTGGTCATCTGGACCAAAAAAATATGATTATGCGGATTAAAATGTGCATCGGGCAAATAAGTGTCGTGATCTAGATAATATATCTATATCGGCGTATCTAGATAATATAGCATGCATAGCGTGTCATTGGGAGAGTAAATGAAAATAAATATTTCACGAATAAAATACAGGTGTCGTAAAATGGAAGTATGATGAAGTTTACATAATAACAACAGAAACAACGTCCCTGTGACCCAATTCAGTAGTATATTTATATAACCATATATTTATATACCATATAACCTTGGTAGAAAATTTAAAAAAAACATACTATATATTGGTTTTATGTTACTATAGTAATGCGCTTAAAAACATAAAATACAGATTTTTTGTATCGTGTACACGTTTGTTAGTTTTTTGATTGTGACTTTTTAATTTTGGGGACGCTCAAGACTGTGACCCCTCTGTGAGTACCGTCTGTGTCGTCCGTACGCCTGTCGTTGGAGGTACCGACGTTAAGAGCGTCATTGAAAAAATTATCGTCATTACTTAATGGTAAAAAAAAATTATAAAATCCGGGATCACTCTAGGTCGCGCGTGGGGTGGTTTGACAGAGTAGCCGCCCGCCTACGCTTCGGGTGGCTCGCTACTTATAGTTTCAAAGTTGTGGCTAAGAACGCGTTATTATTTTATACCCGAAAGCAACGATAAATCATTCCAGCTCAGTCTCAGCTAGTATACACCCCGTAGTGGTACCTTAAAACAATTGAGTAAATCGGTTAACAACAACGAAATTACGCACCGTTGTGCAACTTATACTGTAAAAACGTGGGTAAAAAAGCTTCAAATAATGGCCCAAACGGTTTGAAATTTTTTTCGCGCGTTATTTAACAAACTACCAGAACAAACTCGACTTGTTTATCATGTGCGTTCTCTCCGTTTCCGCTGAGCTCGCCGCCACTCGGAACCGTAACTCGGAAACGTACAACTTCCGTCGTACAAACCTACCAAAACAGTGACCCACGGCGTGAAACTACCCACGCGACCTATAAAAAAAAAAAAAAAATAGAGCGATCCTGGCGTTTTTCCCACGACAGCGCGCGTGCACGTACCCGCTTTTTCGCCAAGCTATTCGCAAGCTCAGTCTGAGGCCGGATTTCTCGCCGCCACCATCGATCAAAAAATACCTCAAGACGAACGGTATATAGTAATAACGATACGTATATATTACAGGCAAATCATAACACACGTCGCGGTACCCGTTTGTAAAATACAACAATATCGTATGGTAATATTTTGTACGCGTGTAAAATTACACCTATATACGTCGTAGGTGCACACACTGCGGGCGACACAACGTCCGAATTATGGCCAGTAATAAAATAAAAATAGTAAAAATTCGTAAAAGAAACCGTACGAAAGTAACGCACGCTCGATCGCGATTTTGCCGCTGTCCGTCCGTCCAGGTGCGCTATCATAAACCGATAAATTTGCTCTGCGGGCACGCACCCCGGCGTCGACGTCCCACACGCGCGAGTACACAAAACTCACCCCCTAAAATACACGTTTTTTTCTACACGTCAATAATAGGAATAATGTTATTACGTACTATATACGGGCTTGTATGGGTGTACAGTGTGTGTTTCATTCGATCGATCGTCATTAAAGAAGAAGAAGACAACTGGGCAAGTCGTCTGCGGGTCTTTTGCTGACACAACCGAGTCTGGCATGTTTTTTGCTCCGATTTTCGTTCTGAAAATCGCGCATCGGTTTACGAGATTTTACCACGCGATCTGATTGTAACGTGCGTCTAATTTCGGTTACGTACTTAACAGCTGTTGTACTTGGTGGTTACAGCGCGGGGGAGGCGTGCTTCTTATCGCCGTGCCGCGCGTCTGGTTTTGGGAAAAAATGTGCGTTCTAAGCAGTGGCGGCGCTTGGTAAAATTTATACGTGGGCGAAGTAGACTCGAAAAGGCCCTTTTTTGGCCATATTTTTCTATGGTCAGTCTCCCTTCGAGGTGCGAGGCCGTGGGCAAGCTTCGCCACCGGTTCCGCTCTGTATCTACTCCAAACGGCGTTTATGCGGTTTTACACGTTATACGAGCGAAATAATCCGAACAGAAAATTTTCGTACGAACGATCGAGGGATAGGGTGTGAACGGTCCAAGTATTATAGAAAAGTACGCGTCCTAGTTTTTAGACTCGATACCATTTGCTTGAATAACGTCCGAGAACGTGCAAGTAGAATGTGATTATTCGTTTTTATAACGAGTGCGCAAGGCGACTGTTAAAAACACTATGTAGTGTCTATAGTTCTGTTAATACGGAAGACAAAAAGCAATAAATATAATTGCGTTTCGCGCGAGCATCAATGTAATTGAGCAAATTTGAAAAGAAAAATTAATTCAATGTGAAAATCGACCAATCTAAAAAAAAATCAGCCAGCGTAAATATTGACTTATAGCGTAGCGAAGTGGGGTAAGCGCGATTCCAGATTTTACGGTGGAAAAAAATAAAGTTTATCGCTTATACAACTCGGTGGTGGGAATTTGTAACACCCGTTTATTTTTCGGGCTGTCAGAGAAAAATTAAGTAAAAATAAGTGTTGTTATCACTTCCGTTTTGCCGTCTTGTTTTCGAGCAGGTATTTTTTTTTCCCACAAAAAAATTTATCCGGGAGACTTCTGATTAAAGGTTATTTTTTGTCTAGTTTTTAGTTACGCGCTGTCAAATAATATTCGTTAATTTACATTATGCTCTTACCCCGTGTAATGTGGCTAACGGGGTAAGCGCAACAGTCGTTCACGTGTGTGTGTGTAAATTTAAAATGAAAGAGTCGAGATGAAATAAATAAATGAGAGAAAAGGAGAAAGTTTTTTTTTCACGTTCAGTTTTTGTACCTACCAAAAATGTAGTGATCCAATTGAAATTTGAAACGGTCATAATGTTTGAATTATTTGTATAGAAATACTGCTCTGAATACGAAGTGTTATAGCTAAAACTGTGCGTATTTAGTCAACTGTGCCCCACAATGAAATTGACATTTTTAAGCAGCCCATTTCGCACTTACCCCTTGCAAGTGCAACGTTTTAAAATTTTTTAACGCGTAAAAGTTTTTTAAAAGACGTTTAGACAACCTAAACAGTAGGTAGATCTAAATAATGCACTTCTGTATTGCGACGGTCGTCATAATTGTAAGTTGAACATTTTGCGAGAAATTGTCGGTTGAACTTTTCGAAATCGCGTCGCATGGCTTAACTGTCTAACCAGTGGGTTCCCACTAACACCTTAAGTGTACTACGGCGGAAATGTTTAAAAAAAACCGGCACCTACCTATCACTCTATATAGATCGCGTGGACAGACTTGGGAAGAATGCTATTTTATTAAAACGGGTAAAAAAGAAAAAGTCTAGATCAATTTAACTGTAAATTATTGTTATTTTTAGAACTTCTAACTCTCGTTCTTTGAGGTAGGTCCTCGTAGTCAGATCCCGGATTTTTTCCTTTGACGGACGATTCGAAGCCATCAAATCTATCCCTGAGGTTATCAATAAAATCATCGAGTGAAGTTAACAAATTAGTTGCAACGGTAATAAATATCGATTATCGGTTGGTGATCTGGCAGGAGCTAGGGGGCCCCATCGATCGCGGGGCCCTGGGCACGTGCCCAAAGTGCCCAATGGGAAAGAGGTGCCTGGTCACGGCTGGTTAGGAAGTTGTGCGGTTCAAGCGTAGTATTGTTGGACGTCTGAAAGCGGCAGTGATAAATAAAAAACGAAAAAGAAAAAAAACGATTCGAGCTCAGTTGCCACGCGGACGTGGCTACAGAATTTAAAAGTGTTGTACATGGCTAAAAAATTTTCGAAATCGCTTGAAACTCTGATCAAACGCGTATCTCGTATTACCCGTTTGAATGTGTTTCGGCTTGTTCCTATCGTTTCGGACGGCGAAAAAACTAAATCGATATCAGCCCGACGGCCATTTTCGTCGGTTTCGCATACACGTAAGAAAACAATAGAAACATCAAAAAATGCTTCAAATCCCAAATTTTTCTGCGGTATTCGACGTAATGATCGCTCATTCTACGCGCCCGCGAACACGCGTCAACCAACAAACCGATTTTTTTTCTCGGGCCTAAACTCAAATTCGTGCGAAGGTAAAATTCCCGAAGAACCTTCAACCGAAGTACCGCCGGAGTGCGTGACCTTTCGTTAGAGCCTTTGAAAATCGGGGCATTCCTCCCACGGGAAAAGCGTTTGACAGGAAAAAAAAACAACACAATTTTAAAAAACGATTCATTCCTCGCTGTCGCTAAGGAATCGAAAAAAAAAAAAATCAGGAACACGGCACACCCTGTACCTAAGGCGGTACTGCAGAAACGATTCGCCGCGCGTGCTACAAGGCGGGATACTTACTTATTATTATATTATTACAATATACGTATTATACGCGTCCACGTCCAGTTCGGCCGATGTCGGCTTATTTATTATTGTACGACGCACGGTGAAGTTATTTGTCGCAAACTCTAATTGTGTTCGTGCCCGAGATATATTGTAATCGTCGTCGTATTTTTTTTTTTTCATTTTTTTCCCCCCGTCACCTATATACACACACCAACTCTGGATACGTCGCGTTTTTACAATGAACACTGAATACCGTAATATACTGTACACATAAAAGTGTATACGTAGTGTATAGTATTGTGTATAAAATATTATAATAATCGTAAGATATGATTCACAATATTAAATCCCATTCACGAATAGCTGCCTCGATTTATACCTGTACTCTCTCTCTCTCGGTCCATTCATCGAACGCCGCGCACATGGTGCAGCATCTGACACGCGGACGGTCATCTCACGTGCTGCTGCACACATTATTATAATAATATACCTATTAATATATATATATATATGTACATTGTGATGGTAGTAATATAATATAATTGTGCAAATACCGATGTCGTCCACGAGTCAACAATTTCAGGTTTTTTTTTCATCCGATTCCATTCGGAATGCGCGCACATCTGCGAACGACGTCAAACGATTTTTATTATTTTTCAAAAACGCCTGTAAAATATACGTATCTCTACCATTTTTCGCGAAACTGTGTGAAAAAACGATCCTAAATAGAATATCCAAAAATCATCAACGACAAACAAATCATACGCGATTTGGATTCCAAAATTCCTGGAATCCACCTAGAAGGTTAAAGCGAAGCTGGAACCGTGACCTGAAATAACTCTAACCCTCTTGCCAGTATGTGTTGCCGCTGGGTGATTACTTCATCATGTCAACCGTGCCATTAAATGTAAATCCTCAAACATGCTTATAGTAAAATGTATTTTATTTAGGGGTTGAATTTTAAAAATCCTTTCTTAGTGCGCCCCTACATTGCTTAAGGAACCTCTCTACGAAATTTCAAGTCTCTAGACCCGGCGGTTTGGTCTGGGCGTTGAATAGGGGCGGTCTGATATATGTATGTATACATAGATCTACGGAAAAAAACTCTTTTTTTTAGAGGGCTGCAATAGATCAATTTAAGAGGTCTTATATTTTACGGGCAATATTTAAAACACGTAAAGCATATTTCTATAGTTTCAAGCGGTTTATCGATTATACATGTATATTAGTGCGGATGAATACTTCCCGAAACGCATCATCTCAAGTGCGATTAATAGTTCTTAGGAAACGGGTAAAAAATGTATAACATTTTTTTTTGCGATCCGATTTCAATCATGATGTAAATGTGAACGAATCGTTATAGAAAGCACTTTTTCGATACTAAAAATCCGATTCGTTAAAAAAAAAAATACAATTAACATCAAAAGTATAAATTGAAAATAATTTTTGTAGTCTCAAAGAGTCGACTTCCAAAATAACTTTGTCAAGAAACATGCGTGCTAGACTCATGCGTGTACCTATTTTCAAAATTTAAACCGTATCCCAAGAAGTACATTTTCCTTCCGCTCATTGCCGCGGGTCCAAACCCGCGAAAACACGGAAGATCGACGACTGTTTTAGTTTCGATTTGCAATTTTACCTACATAATATTAACTACGCCTATATTATAATAATATAATTGAGGAAATAATTACGCGTATAATGGTAATATTATATTGCAGTCTAGATTATATTTATAATATTATGTTTTGACTTATGATTTTGTATATTTTCTGCAGCGCTGGATTTTCGTTCCGACAGAAATGTTCGGAACTCCAATTTATTAATATCGATCGAACGTTTACGCGTGTGTAGGTACTGCAACGTGACGTGACGATTAATTGTTTCCTATATTATATTATAGGACGGCATAATACGTAATGCGTTATTTTTTTTTTCCCCAAACACAATTTTAAGCTATTCCGTGTTGGTATACACGCGGAGAAAAATCGTAAATAATAATAATAATAAAAAAAAAGGATTTATTAAACTTTTTATCCATTATTTTATGTAAATAACTCAAAACGCGATACGAACGTCCGGATGCGTGACGTTTCATGACGCATTGACTTCTGTGGGCTGTGGGATGTGCACGGACGGACATAAATTTTCGGCAAATACCATGGTACGGCGGGCATATAGCTCCACGATTTATACATTTCGATGTGTGTGCTTTTTTAAAATATCACCAAAAAACAGCGTATCATTTTTTTACCGATATTGGAGCGAAATGCGCGATTTATAAATCCAGCTGTATTCATTTACATAATAATAGCAGGTAAATAAATGTTGTACGTGCGTGTATGCGCAAATGACGATGTGAGTGTAGGATGTTTCATTCGGCTTTTTAGTTTCGTATAATTAGTACCGTAAAGTGGACCGTTAAATAAGAAAAAAATGAAAAAAAATATTGAAAGGCACTAGAAACAGATTTGGAGGATTTGAAGAGCGACCTCGACTGCGAAAACCTACGCTTTTAGATTGTTTTTACAATGATGTTTTTTTTCGTTTTTACTTTTTCTATGAACAACTTAAAAAGTACAAGAAATGCTCGGATTTTTACACTTAGTTTTTACACGTGATAGTATGTAAATATGTTTACGCTCGATTGTTTTGAACGATAAATTTAATGCTAAAGAATACTCAACCACTGCTATTGTTAGGCCTGATCACGTTTATCTAGATGGTTTAGTTTAGAGTGGGCTGCAAACTATTAGAAAACTATTCTGCAGTAACCTATATACTATTGTAAAATAACACAACTGTTGATTATTCTTTTGAAAAAATAATAAAGTAACATATTATGTATAATAGATACATAATATACAGCGCTGCACCGTATCTGCTCTGTACAGCCATTTCAAAACGAACAGTTTAAAAGGTTATCGTAAGGCTATGATGCGTTTACATTTTTATACAACATTAAATAATTAATGGTAAATGTTTCATAATTACGGAGTATCAGTTAAATTAATATTGCCAGTAGACAATGAAACTATTAAAACAACAAACTTGGGAGGTAAAAATAAATAACATTGTCGTTGTTTTAACAAAAACCAACGTTTATGAACATGAGCATTTTTTTCGCCATAACTTCTCTAAAAACTGTTAAAATTACCTGGTTTTCTACAAATAATAAATGTATAATCGATAATGTACAAACGTGATAAAAATTGCCTGGACCCTTTCTGAGCAAAACATAGAACGTTGAAATTTTAAAATATTTTTAGTATTTTATTTATCGAGCTCGCTTTTAGAAAATTCGTTATTCTCGTAATCCATACAGCGTTTGTTATCTATTCCAAAATAGGGGCATAACAAAAACAGTTATTTACTACCTATATATATATATACACTCAAGTTACCTTTAAAAAATCGTTTCTTCTCGTAATGCCACAATCAATAGTAAAAAAAAGTCAAATAGTATCGAAATCGTTTTTATGTAATAAAATCAAACATAACTGTGCCTATACAAAACATTACACGACAAAAATATTTTTTGACAAAAATTTACGAAAATCGTAACTACAGTGTTTGATTCAGGCGCTATCCGGATCATCATCACAGGCGAATGGAATCGCAGAGTCTCCTTTGGATTTGAAACTCTACATTACGACCAAAAATAATAATTTTCAGATTAATTTTACAATAAGACTGTACAAGTTTAATTAATTGTTGTGCGCCTACGTGTGAAGCAGCGTTGTACAACACGTCAGCCGAAATCTGTCCCGTTTGTTCGACCATTTGATGAAAATGTCCAAGTTTATTCTCCAGCAGATTGTACGGATGGTCGTATTCGACAACCATTCCGGCGTCCATAACGAGTACTCGGTCAGAATCGATAATGGTGTTCAAGCGGTGAGCAATCGTGATCACGGTGCACGATCGAAATTTACTCCTGATCGTTTTTTGAATCACCGTATCGGTCCTAAAAAAAGATACACTGCGGTAGGAACAATGTCAGAGTCTAAAATCATCGTTTTTATAAAACGTTCGCTATACTGTGGGTCAACGTTTGCGGTGGCTTCGTCTAGCACGAGAATTTTATTACGCCGAACGATGGCTCTGGCCAAACAAATCAGCTGTTTTTGACCAACGCTGAAATTTGATCCACTCTCCGACATGTTTGTGTTCAGACCACCGGGTAAATTCTCGATAGAATCTTTAAGTTCCACCTCGAAAAAAGAAAACGTGTGAATAACGTGACCGCGTGACTGTAAAACGGCTGCGACGCGGCGATTATACTAATTAAGAACAAAAGTTAGGTACACCTACTTCGTCTAAAGCGGCCCAAAGAACGTGATCGGGCTGTTCATCGAACGGGTCTAAATTGTTTCGAAGCGTACCCGAGAACAAGACCGGCTGTTGAGGGATAATGGAGAACGACGATCTCAGTCGTTGCAATTCTAATCCGTGAATTTCTACGTCATCTATGATAATGCTACCCTCGTTGTGCGCCAATCTGAATAAGGCTTCTATTAGGGACGATTTTCCCGCGCCAGTCCTACCGACGATACCGACCTGAACGAACGTACAAAACAAATCGTTCCTTTCACACCTTCGAAATGCAATATTTAGAGAAAAAAAAAAAAAAAACCTCACCTTTTCCATCGGCTTGATCACGATGTTAATATTTTTCAAAATTAGCGGCTCGTCCGGGCTATAGCGTAAACTAAAATCTTTGAACACGATCTTTCCAAAACTCGGCCATCCTTCAGGCGGCGTTTTGTCTGAAAAAATATATTGACAGCTTGTATACGGGGAGTGTTTTTTAAATTTTTTTTTTTTTTTATTATTATTATTCGTTCATATCAATACCCGACGAAGATTGGAGAGCAGCTTCTTGCGGGCACTTTGTGTATTCGAGCACTCGTTCAACTGCAGTCATTTGATTCTCTATTTCCGCTGTCAGTCTTATTCCATACTGTACCATTCCAGCTAATCCGAACGTTTGTGTGATAATCAGGCCGACGTTTCCTCCGTATTCGTCTGAAATTGTTCGGTAAGATTTAATAGACGTTCAACCGCACGACTTTGAACATCTTGGATTTCCTTACCGTTCTTGAACACTACGAAGCTAAGTAAAATAATGCTTATGTATACCCAGCAAACTGCATCTAACCACATACCGAACGCTCCGGATGAAGAAATATACGAGTACCAGGTCGAGGAATGTTTATCCTAAATATTTGTTTTGTATTATAATTGTCGTACACCTACGATCGAGGTACGAAATTTCTCAACGGAAATCATAATTACTTGATATTCGTCAAATTCGTTGGTTAGAACTTGCTCGGCGTGAGAGGCTCTTATCGTTGTTAAACCTTGCATAGTCGAATTGAAGTGCCCCAATACAGGACTTCGCGCTAATTTTAATTTTATCAACACAGTAAAGATTTTGATTGAAAATCACTAATTTAGTACCATATTCATTATTTAGGTATACTATCCACTGCACTTACTTACTCCTTCCAACCGTTTAAGACTTCGAGACGTTGGCAAGTAAAAACCTCTTAACCGGTAAAATATGAATGCAACGACGAATGTCGGGATCAATAGGATATTGTTAATCAGTCCAATGACAAGTATGACTCCCAAAATTTTCGAAAAAGTCTAATAGTTAAGAATACATAATATATCACGTACACAATTAAGATTCGTTACTGTTTTCAATAAACAATTCAAAACAAAAATGGAAGTAACGAGCCGCGGGTAGAATAATTAAAACTTCACTGTTTTTAAAGTGTAATTCTACGTTTTGTACTACATTTTTAAAGCAATATGCCAATATAACAAATCGGCGTTTGGGGTCTACGGATATAACAACCCCGAGTGGGTTCGGTGAGTCGAACACTTATCAAATTTAAAAGTCCAAAGTGTAGTATTCTGTTAAAATATATACTCGAATTATTTAAACAATTTTGTTTGACAAAATTCTCAGCTATTTCACGATAGTTTGTGAAAATTTCAATGGATTTGAATAATTTTCAGATGAGTTCGTCTTTAAATCGAACTTTTTAAGTTTTTTATTAACTAAATATATATATATAGTTATTAAAGATAAAAATAAAATAAAATCACGCATAATGAAGATGTAAAAACGTCTATAAAAACCTAAAATTGTGTAAAGCAATTATTAAAATTGAACGGCGAATATAAAAAATATGGTGTCAAGCTTATATATAGTATTGTCTATCAAGATGTGGTGTCTTCAAACTAAAAAATATTGTCAGTAAGAACATAATAATATGTTTTTAAATTACTTGAAAAGATTCCATTATAATGGAAGGTAACATTTCATCAATAAATCCCATGTCTTTTGAAAAACGGTTGAAAATAATTCCTAAAAAAAAAAAAAAACATTAAACAAGTTTGTTCATTGTTTTAAGTATTTAATTAACAAAATAAAGAATTTAACCTGACGAATTTGTGTTAAAAAAATACATTGTGGCCCGGACGACCGCATTAAACATTTTTCTATGTAGATTCATCGAAACAGCATAAAAAAATGACGCTACCGTTGAAGCTCTTACGATAAGAGAGACTATCATTGAGATTGTTATAACGACATAAATCAAAATACAAATTTGACGAACATTTAAATTTAAAGATTTTGGTATGATGAACGATAACTTATGATTTGTCAATATGTGATCATTGATTGATGTACTATTCTCGTTTTGAAGTACATATTCTTCTTGATTAGCCCTAAAAAAATAAAAATATACCACTAACATAAACGTTGAAAACTCAAATCCGCGTTGAGTCCGTACCAATAACAAATCCAAACATCTCCGAAAATAGCCAACATTAGAGATAATAAGTACATGAATATCAGGCCGAATATTTTACATAAACTTCCAGCCGCAGAAAAGTATGACGAATAAACGTTTTTTGAAATTCGTCCAGAAGATCGGACTTCTAAGTTTTGTTTCGGTTCTGCTAGCGTTCCGTTGGATTTCGATTCGTCTAGAGAAGCTGAACTACTACTTTTACGGGAACATTGTTCAGATGAGACAGAACGAGTCTCCTCGCTTTCAATGTTTTTCTGTAGATCGTCGGAATATGAGTCGATTTTTGTTTCTTCTGACAATTCAAGCAATTTCGTAAAGTCGACATTTCCAGCCTTTAGTTCTTGATAGGAACCCTTAGCTGAAATACTTGCCTGTATATATACATATATATGAGTATAAAAAAATAAAGATTAAAAAGAACTGTACTCGTGCGTATTTACTCACATTTTTCATAACGAAAATTTGATCTACGTCAGTCATGAACTGTATTTGATGTGTAATTAGAACGCAAGTTTTTTCCTTGAGGTAACCTAAATCGCGTTTAAATTTAAAATAGATATGTGAGTCATTTCACACCAACGTTCCTTATACGGTTTTCAAGGTCCTACCTTTGATGCATTTTTCGAACAAATGTTTGCCAACACGAGAATCAACAGCCGAAAGAGGATCGTCCAATAAATATACATCTGCTTGTTTGTATATTGCTCTAAAATACAGCACACACACACACACACACACATACACACACACACACAGCTGTGTCAAAGTAACCGCAAAACGCACATTTCAATTCGTTTTCGCACTTATATAAAATATTTACCTGGCTAAGTTCACTCTAGCTTTTTGTCCACCACTCAGGGTGGCTCCTCTTTCGCCTACGATCGTTCTATCGCCGTAAGGAAATTGTTCGAAATCATTTTTCAACGCACAAACTTGTATGACCTGTACGTAAGTAATAATATAATTTACCACAAGTTCAGAAGTATATTATATCAAATTATGGTTGGAAAAATTTTAAGAAACAATTCGAATAACATATTATTATAGTTACTTGTTTGTATCGCTTATCGTCCATTGGCGAATCAAATAAAATATTTTGTTTTATGGAGCCAGAAAAAAGCCACGGTTCCTGCGATGCGTATGAAATCGCACCGCGCACAGAAACGCTTCCTTCCATTAACGGTAACTCTCGTAAAATTGCATGTAACAATGAACTCTACACGTTATAAAATACATAAAACAACGTGTTTATTATATACATTTTGGATTTTTGTTGAACGTTTATAAAATCTATAAGATTGGTCATTATTTTTCACACGTACTTTTCCGGCCCCTACTGGACCGATTATTGCTACTAGTCGATTCCGTTTTACCGTTAGGTTAACGTCTCGTAAGGAGTAAACGACTAGATTTTTTGTCCATTTAGCCGTTGCGTTCGAGACGGTTAAGCTAACGTCGTCATCGAAATCGTCGGACGGGTTTTCAACAGTAGCCGTTGCAGTACGGTTTTCGTGATAATCATAAACTTCTAAATCAACACCCGATTTAGTTGGTTTTAGCTGCCTTTCGCCGTTTTTTTCGTCACACAAAAAAAAGTTCTACGTAAAATATTTTTATACTTTTACATTTATAACTTTTTCAGGCGCAACAATAAATAGTTGTAAAATGACGAAATACCTTTTAAGGTTTTCTATAACAACACTGATTACCTACCTGTATACGTTCGACGGACACCAGCAATTCAGGCAGGGCCGTTATACTTAGGTTGAAAAAAATCGGTATCAGTATGTTGTAATACGAAGTGACGACATAAACCTTCGTGCGTACAACACAAAATAAAAAATGTCGTTAAGTCGCAGCCCGTTATTTATTGTTTGATGGGCTCCCCGAAACGACGAGACTAGTCACGCGTTTTTCAAAACTGAATTTTCACTCGACGCGAAAAACCAGACGAGTCACATTATTACATCGATCATTTGAATTTTATAGGTACTGAATGTTATGCGGTAAAATTTTTTTTTTTTTTTGCAAATCCCTAAAATCCTGTAAAACGATTTCGAAAACTGTGCTTTTCGCTCGTTGTCGCTGCAGAGAGCCGGTGTTATAGTTTTTTGTTTTTACTTTTTTCACAGAGACGACATTTCCCAGTAGCACGTACGCCAGGATGCTGACGAACAGTTGAAACCTCGGCTGAATTATCACGAACGTGGACGAAATAGCTTGAAAGTATATCGAGCCTCTGATTTGTAGCATTTCCGTCCTAAAACGAGAATCGAATTTGTACATATAGACATTAATACAATACAATTGGCAAAGGTACGTTGCAATTTCAACAATTTTTCCTCTCGCATCACTGCAGTCCCGCAGTCCACGTACTTTCTCGCGCGTTCTATTAGCTTGACGAAAGGTTTTTCCCACGCGTACATTTTGATCACTTGAATGCCCGCAATGATTTCCCTCATCAGACCCACTCTTTTGTCCGTCCTGGTTGCTACCTTCGATCGGAGTACGGACATTTTCTTTCCGATCCATCCTGAAAACGATGAGAGTCAACAAGTAGGTGCGCCTAACTGGTTACCAGTTGCCAGTGCTCGCGAGTTCCTTCGATTAAGTTCACTTTTTAGGAACGGATGTCTAAAGGAACGTAACGGAATTACGTTCATTTTCCGGAGGATCGTGAACGATTTTTTATGTTTACTTATTTAAATAT
>CM029359.1:38531295-38587873 GCA_017140985.1 Hormaphis cornu
GTATTACAGTAAAATAGTGACACACTTATTAAGTAAAAGACCAAAATTACAAACTTCAGCAAACTGTAAATCACAAAAAAATGTACAGTTTTTTTTTTTTTTCGGAGGAACGTAAAATGATCCTTTGTTAGAAACGAGGAAAGGGTCGAGTTACTTTTTTATTGTTACGGTTGGAACGAGCCTGGAATCAGTTTATTTTTAACACGTTGAACGTGAACGAGAACTAATATTATATCTTTTTAAAAAAAGGAACTTTTCAAGCACTGGCTGGTAAAAATACCGTAAAATTAGGATATTTTGCACCTGCATGTTTTTTTAACTTTAAACAAAGTTTAACTGACAACTTGTCAGGGACAAGATGGTTAAAACAATCCCGACGTTGAGGTTTGCGAGTTAGAACACAAGTTAAAAACGAGAACAATGTTTGGTGCAAATTTACCCCCTGAGGTGCCTAAGTATCCTTATTTTACGGTAGCGATATATTATATTTTGATGTTGGTGCGAATGATGAGCGAACCTTGCAGCGAAGTTGAGAGTAGCCATATGGCCACGCCGAACAATGTGGACACGCCTATCTCTTGCCACATAAAGTACGTAAACAAAACCGTCTGCATCGGAGTGATCCAAAGATAGTGGAGGAATCTTAGAGCCGAGTCGAATCGGTTCACGTCGTTTGACAACAAATTTATCACTTTCCCGACAGTGATTTCGCCCAGAGCCGTATGGCTCAAACGCAACGCCTGCAGCAGTGTTCAATATAATATTTTCACGGTTACAATTTATTTTTCGGCGACGGATAAGTTTTGACGGGGATAACTTATAACAACAATAATTTGGGGCAATACACGAGGGAGAATATCCGATCGAGTTCGATTTCCACCGGAGCGCGATGTATACTTTATTTCTATGCAGCAGTAAGTTTTTTTTTTTTAGGGAATCTTAGAAAATGAAACAATAACATTAACTGATTTTCGTTTTGTAAAAACGATTACGATTCAGAACACCCGTCGTTGATATTTTTTTTAGAATTTCGATTATTTAAAAAAAAAATTATAAATTATATACTTCCAATGGACACTACCACAATAAATTATACTTATAGTATAAAAATGTATCATAAGTATTTTTAATTTTTTTGTTTTCCTATTCTTCACTTTACGGCGTTCCCTATCATTATAGTAAAATATTTGGCATTTAAAAAGGCTACGATTTTTTTTCAGCCTTTCTTGACAAAAATTTCTGCAGATACGCGCCTGCGCGAGAGTACCTACAATAATCATTATAATAGTTTCAAATGTATTAACAAGTGTAAAACTACGCCGAAACATCTCATCTCAATGTAATTATGCTCTTGGGCAAGGTGGATTTGCATTTCATTCCAGCGTAATCATAGTTATGACGACCGGGCACTTTTAAAAATATTACCAAGGGGACTGCGAACGCGCGCGAATTTGTATATTTTTTTGTTAGATCGGTTTGGCTGAACGCATTTTCCGTTAAACATTTTATTTGTTCAAAATAAATACAAACAATAATTATTAATATAACCTGTAGTCAATATTTTCGAAATTGAAATCGTTCAACACCAAAAAATATGATAACATTATGTCTCCGAATGCGTAAAACGTCGTGCGACCAGCGCGCGCATCTGCAGGCGAGTCCGTTAATAGTTCAATTAATTTAGATTTTTAAAATTTACATTTTTACAACAGAGATATGTAACGTGACCAAAATTAAACTTATAAAAGTAACGCATTTGTTTAGTCATAAATATTGATTACAAAGCAAAATATTATTATTATTATTATTATTATCCTAGACGAAAATCTAATCGTGAAAAAAGGTCCGAAAAAGTTACCAAATCAAAGTAGCGATATCTACATTGTGATCCGTGTTTGCTTTTTCATTGGTTTATAACCTTATTTCATTCCTATACTCTCATGAGCAACATTGCTCTCTTATTTTTATCAACACATGGCTGTAGTTTCTGAACGAGTCGTAAAGTAGAATAATTGGTCACAGATATCATTACGAGTACTTTTGATCCAGATATTTCCATGTCTCATTTTGAAACGAACCAAATACGTAAATAAATGAAAATAAAAAAGCAAAGCTGCTCATATATAATTGCCGGTGTATTTACACAGTTTACATACCTTTCTATATATTACTGAGCAACAAGCGACTCTCATTTTCATCCCACAGTTCAATGCTTCCGTTTGTGCGAAATAACGCAATGACATTGCCGTAAACAAGTTTAAAATTAATCCGAACGTGTACATATAGGCGCCTTTCGTACTGATTTTTTTAAAACTTTCTGGATTAAAGTACATCAGTACTTCGCCAATAAGTAGAGGTTCTGTTGCTCTGTAGAAAATGGCAAGAACAATTGAATCGAAATTGATTTTAACGCCTAACATTCATGTTGAAACCAAATTTACAGTTTTTATTATTTAATCGTTTAGCGATCCTAACACAAGGATAATTTTTATAAGTTTTTAAACTTTTGAGGTTTATTTATTTTATTCATTAGTCTTTCCGTGCAATTAAGTATAAAGTATACACGTCAAAAAATAAACTATAACTGTGTTCAACAACCTGTGAAATACGTTTTAGGTAGGTAGTGACATTGGATAACAGCTGCTGTGCAATTAGTTTAGATTGTGGTGAAATTGTTTATTTTACAATTAGGCTTCAACAAAGACTCTAGTATAAGAAGATATAGAAAAGATAAGTATAAAATGTACTCCTTACTTTAAAATAATTTCAGTAAAGCTAATTATTAGTCCACAGAACAAGTATTTACATCCAAACATTCGAATCAATACTCTAACCAGACTAGGTTTACGGTTATGATCACTTGCAATGGTCATTTCTTGCAACCATTTCCTTAAAAACAGGCGTTAATACTATTTAATTAGTTTGGTGTGAAAATCGAGGCGTCAACTCAAAGTTCGACGTGAAATTAATTTACTTTTCTAACTCATTGCCGAGCGATGCTGAAGAGTGTTCATTTAATGTCGTATACAAATCGTTTTCATTTAAATCTCGTTTTTGTCCCAATTTAAACAGATCAAGCATCCAGCTAAACGAAAAAAAAAAAAAAAAATGTTGTAGGTCATCATGAATAATATTTCTGTTGAACTCGACCGTTTGAGTTAGTTTAATTTTTCTTAGACAGTGCAATCTAAAATGCATTTACCTAAACGTGAGAATTTCAAAAATATTTGCTTTGGATCTTGGGTGTTGAGAAAAATCATTTTTTCTGTCATTCTCAGGCACAAACCTACAAAAACAGGCTTTATTTTGTAAGTACAACGAATAAATACTCGAAATACTCGTAACTATACTTACCTATTCATGTTGTATTTTGCACGTAAGACAACTTTCTAAATTGTTAACAAAAAAAATAAATATTAATTAATCAAATTATAACAGTTGAAAATATGTAATAAACTGATCCTATCTTATAAACGATGTGTTAAATTATTTTTGAAATTGAAACGTAGAGAACGCGCAGTGACGCAATAAAATCATCACAAAAATTACGTAACCCAACCTAACGGGCGATGGCCATTAATTTTATAGATTTGACTAATGGAATTGAAATATTTTGTAATTAATATGTACTTATTGTTTGAAGTTTCATCACAATAATTTTTTAATATAAACAGTGATCGTTGTGTTGGATTTATTCATTCAACGTACATATTGTTCCCCCCTAATGTCATTCAACAAGTTTTACTTGTACAAGTACAAGTGTTCCGATCTTTCCGCCAATGACTTTTTGTATTGATTTTACTCGAGTGATATTTGAGTTGAATAATTTTCAAAATTTTTCGTGCATTTAAATAAATGATAAAAACAAAAATCGAAAATTCTGTACAAAAAAAAAACAGATAAATAAAATAGAAACGATGACCGATCCATTTTTAACAAAATCTACTTTTTCGTTCCATCATAGTTGCTATGTATGCAATCAAGATCAGGCAAAAGAACAAAAAACGTAATTTTTAATTAGGTATTTAAAAGGTAGGTACTTACGTACTGAAAAAAAAAAAAATCCTGTCGAAGAAGTCTTAAATTCTATAAATGTTGATAGGTAATTTTTAATTTATCAACATAAATTTAGTTAACTGAACAAATATTATTTTCCACTACTCCGCGAGGTATGGTCAGAAACAAAAATAATTTTATAATTCATCGTATAGTAGAACGATTAAAAATTTAAAATAGAAAACGTTTGTAATTAACTCTATACTCGGTCGAACCTCGTATGATTAATGATCATTCGGTTAGAGTACAATTATTGTATTATTGTAGATAATTATATAAAAAAATAAAATGAAAGAAACACACAATAAAATCACGTTCGGTGAGAAGTGGGCAATAACGTTTGATAAACTCCTCACCTGTAAATAGTATGGAATAAAACTAAACTTAGGTCATTGCCTTAGAACTTTGATGTTTGTTAGGTAACAACAAACGATAGTATTATATGATTTTACTTATTATTACGTTTGGAAACACAATCGTTCCGTAAAAACGATAAAACTGTAAAAGTTTATAACAACAACAACTAATGACTATTATACCCGCGATTCACGTACCGGTTATTTGATTGTTTTAACAAAAAAGTATGCATGTCGTTTACAATAATTTATAAAAAATATTTTTAGTAATATTTTAGATATATGAAGCAATTTAGAATGTATGTTTTGGGTATAACGCGTGGCCGCAATTATAGCGGCGACGTAAATTGAACATAATATTTAACGGCAATAAACGGTTTGGTTAAACGACAAATGTACCGTAATAAGAGTACAAATTGTTTGATGACTTGATTTTTTCCACATTTTTAACTCTATCGTCGCCGCACGTCCGCCGAATTCTGCCGAGAGTTTACCTCTGTATTATTGGTATCGGTAAAGCTGGAGGCTCCGATATTTACGTTGAGTAGCATAGTATAAAAAGTTCGAATTTCCGTTTTAAAATATATATATATATGTATTTATTTGATTGAAACGCTTCTTGTTGATGTTTCGAGCTGTTTTCCGAGCTGTTTTCCGAAAACGACGAGGGTCATACGGAAAAAGCGATCGTTGACATGCCGCGCGGTGTACAACAACGAAACGAAAAACCATCGAGTTTTCGACACGGTCCGTGGTTGGATGGTGGAACGCCTAAAACCCGGTCCTCGGTGTCCTCGGTTTCTGATCTAAAAAAAAAAAAAACCGCCCGATAAAATCGGAGCCCACCTCGGACCTCGAGCAGAGAAACGATTTTCGCATTTATACGTCGTCGTGTGACGATATCGGAAAATCGCCGATCGAACGTAATCGTGCACGAATAAGACGTGTTTTCGACCGAGCTCGGGAAAAAAATTGATACAAACGGCGGAACATCGTTGTCATATTTTTCTCCCTCAGCGCCGCCGTTCCCTTCACCGCTCTAATACCGACGAGAGAGAGAGAGCTTATTACGCTTACAACCGCGCGAGCCGTCGCTGTCCAGGACCCGTGGACGCCCTCCAGGCTGATCTCCGGCGCGTTCCGCGTGCTGTCGCACCGCGTTCAGATAGTGCGCGACCCCGTACATCGGGAACGTACGGCGACGCCTCGTCAGAATCGTCTGGAGAAAAAATGAAAAAAATCGCTGTTTAAACCGCGGCGTTAGGTCAGGAGCTTGCCATACGAATAAATAAATAAATAAGGTCAGGAGCTGTTCAAACGCGTTGACATCCGAAAGAACCGTCGCCTCTGAAGACGCGATCCTGAGCGAGCTATGCATTCAGATGACAGTACGGTCCGAGAAACGTGATGTAAACAACGCGCGAAGAAAACCTGCGTCTGGACCGCTGTCTGCGGAGTTGTTACGTTGTTTAACGGCTAAAACGGCGCGCGATTTCTCTGACGCACGATCGCACCGTTTTTTCAATACTTTTTTTGTAGGCGAGCTTTCAGAATTTATTGCGCGGGTTCTTTCGTCTTGGATAGAAAATTTAGTTTTACGCGGCTCGTTCGACTCTCGAATAACGCGTTTGTGTGAGTTACGCGCATTACAATCGTCGAGGCTTTGTTAAGCGCGTTCCGGTTAAATTTAAACTCGCCGCACGTCTAAAATCGATTTACCGCTCTTTTGTACGCCCGATTTCAGAACGATCCTCCGTGCTTCGGGAGGACCCGCTCGTGGCTCCTTCGAGATTGAGAGAGTGTAACGGCGATTTTCCTTCTGCGTTCATACAACATTGAGCGTCACGACTATTTCCTCTCACGCTTAGCTCACCACCGGACGGAAGGGTGGCTTTAACTTTTTGCGCAAGCTAGCTGTCGATCGTTCTGTCCATTCTCCAAACCTTCTTTCCCGAGTGAACTTTAGAGGTCCCCCCTCGCTCCTCGCGTTTTCACGCTCCTTTTTTTCGTCCCAGCCCATCATACGCTACGAATTACGGTCGGAATCACCCCATTCATATCGCATGACGCGTTTGGCCGATGAAAAACCCATCCGTTTTTAATTTTTAATTGCTCCATTGTCTCTACAATAGTTTAACATCAGTTGATTTTTAAGTATAAGTAAATAATTTCGTATATCTCGTTAAACTTTGTGTTCAATTGCCCGCGTTGTAAATAAATAATCCGAAAATAAGTAAAAATATATGACCAGTTTTTGACAATTTTCATCATTTACACGGCTAAAATTAGTTACCATGGATTTTCGAACTTTTTTTATGTGCACGTTGTCGAAACTTTTGGTGGAAAACGAAACTGTGGATATCGAACAAAAACGAAATAAAAAAAAAAATGAAAATATACTCAGTTAAAAATCTTTCGAGATCACTCGAAACTTAGACACCAAACTTGTATTTTACCTATTGAAATATTGTTTGAATAATTCCGTACATTATTATTTTGAAAGTTTTATGCCAAAAACTAAATCGATTATGTCGAAAAACACGTTTGCCGTAATTTTTAACGTTTTTGGTCAAATTCGACAATAAATTTTTGATTTTTTCCATTTTGAACTTTCAAATTTGAGACCCCTCAAAGTACAACATAAGTCCGAAAACCTTTCATTGGAGTTATTGAACGTAAGAATCGGAGCGTTGCTTATACCCTTAAAGTTGTTCACAGAGATTTTGTCTACGCTCAGAATCTAAAAACGGAACGGTACCATGGTAAAGGTGCGGTGACGACTACGCGCTTCGGGTGGGTCATTGGTTTCAAAGTCCTGTGTAAAAATACAAAAAAGATTGCGAATCGCTCCGTACACACGTAAAAAACAAAAAAAATAGTTGAACAAAACTAGGTAAAACAAACAATTATGTAAAGTATACTTCGTGAAAAGATCGCGGATTACTTCTCGTATGGGGGATATAAATAGTGAATTATGCCTAGCAAAAACGTTTTCAATCTTTTACAACGTATTGAATTGAAACATAAAAGTTTGAAAACGACGTGGAATAATTTTTTTTATAACGATATTTTAAATAGGTACGTTCTGACGCCGGATTCGGCTGTTTCGCCACATTTTCGGCAAAATATCAAAAAATTTGAAGCCGAAATCCCAACTTTTATGTGGTACTCAACGTAACGATTGGAGCACTCTAGTTACGAAAAGTGTTACACTCGTGTTCACATTTTTCGTGTAATACGTACCATTAATAACGTAAGTGCGATTCTGCTAACGTAGTCCCATTTTATTCGTTTATATCTTCTTTGTCGTCTACAATCGACGGTCGCGATCAATTCTTGCATGGTCCTGGCAAAAAATAATTAAAATAAATAATAATTATTGATAAACAAATATATAGGTAAGTTTAATATACCAAATGTTTTTAATATTATTTTTTCGATAACATTATATTTTGGTGCCATAACTATCGCAGTTCGTCATTGAATACACACGTTTAAAACTAACTATAAAATTGCATTATTTTTGTCTGTCTACATTGGATTTAGAACGGTGCTTGAATCGTCATTAAATACTCGCAAGTTATAATTGAAAAAAAAAAAAAAAACACTTGTCAAATAGTTTCTACGTACTTGCAGCCTTCATCAATTTAAAAATACGTGAAAAAATATCCGTTGACCGTTAAAAGTCGTGACGTCTGACAGGTAAATACGTAAATGTTTGAAAAAGGCAAATGAAAAAAAAATTCTCACGAAATATTAAAACGAGTAAATGTACAAAAGCGATAACAATATTATACGGTCAAACTGTTTTGACCGTTTTCGTACCTCGCGACTGTAAAAATTAGTATTTTTTGAAAATTCGTAAAAAATGTCCGTAGTTTCTGTTTTTTGAAACCTTTAATAATAATTTGTCAGGCTCGAAACATTAACTTAACAGCATATTTTTTCATGTATTATGTACGGACAGAGCAATCGTTCTGAAAACCGGTTCCTTTTTACAACGTTCGCTTACATATTATAGAAAATCGGTATAAAAACTTAATAGTTAATCGATTTTGAGTATTCGACCCACCGTTCAACGCATCGTTGTATAATTTCAATGTTTTATCTGTTACACGCGTTTATACTGCAATGACCTAGGTCTCCACGTCTCGTTACCTTTCAAAAATTACTTATTTTGAACGTTAATTAGTTTTTTTTACAAAACTCCGATCAATTTAACCCGATAACCTTTGTAGAATATAACCTACGAGTTCATCCCGATTCGAGCAAGTTGTTTACTCTCTGTATTGCTTAGTATACAGGGTGCAGTAAAGTGAAATTATTGTGTGAATATCTATAAAATTTTGTTGTGCAAATTTTGAAAATATCATACAACCGTGTTTCGTTGTAGGCATCAAATTTATCGTCCACGGTTGACGGTTATCATACAGACGCGTCAATTAATAACTCAAAATGAACATATTATTATAATCTCAAATCGCATCAGTAATAAAATTATAGTCATAAAAAATTATAGCTCTGAATATATATATATATATATATATATATATAATCGTGTCGGCATATTGATCGCATAAAGTATGGTTGATAATTATAGATGTTATCATAAGGAATATATACGGTAAAAAATACACACGGAAAACGTTTACTATCCACAGTTTTATTTAAAACCAAAATTTTCGATAATTTTAATTACCTACGCTCTAACTTTGTACTCTGCAAACAAACCAATCTTTTTGGGTCTACATTTAAAACATCCAGAAAAATAGTAGGCTTGCACATTGGCTTTGTTCAATTTTTCTACAACCCATAAAGTGAAAAAAACAATTTTATTGTATTGAGTTTAATATCAGTTATATGCGTGAATGTGATAAAAACAATTTGCGAAAATCAGATTTAAAAAAAATTTTATCATGGCCTGCATGTAGTTTGATAGATAATAATATTTTCCATCGAACTATTTTGTCGTATAAATTAAATAAATTTAACTAATAAGCAATATCAAAACGTATTAAAAAACAAAAAAGATTTCGTGTTGTAACTTTTGAAGAGCATCCAATATATTATTGATACTATAGTATAGGTGTTAAATTTTGTTTTGTGTTTTTTATAACATTTTTTTCTTATCATTGGAATGTACAATAAAAAATTTTTCAAATATTTTTATCTTGAAATATAAATTATTAACACTTCAGTAACGTTATCTTGTTATTTCAAGTTGACCGTAAATTTTCTTTGAGTGTATCGTATTCAATTTATCGAATGGAGGGTGGGGGCTTAGTTTTTTCGACTAAATATCCGCGCAAAAATTAAGAAAAAAGTGTTTGTAACAAAAATTAATTGGGAACTTGAAAATCGTTCGTTGTTATGAAATGATATTTTAATGAAGTAACCATTTAGACAGTGAATTAATTGGACAAAAGCCGATTTTGATTAAAAAAAGTAACAAGAATTTCTGTCGTTGGAACGATAACTATACTCTTTTCGGTGATCAGATTTTTCTCTTTCGTTAATTAACGTCGCACAGTAAAACTAGAACTATGGGAATTTAGTTCTTTTGTTAAATTTCAACGTAGTTTATGTATAATTTACCAAACATAGTTAACGATTTACGTTTTACACTTTGTAGAACATTTTGGAGTGAAAAAAAAAATTTTAAAATTGTGGATACAATTGCGAATTTCCAACAAAAATTTCCAAAAATGTTTCCAATTCGATCGTTTTTAAACGTTCATAAAGAAGAATTGTGACTTACAATTTTGGTACATTCGTTACAAATTGAAAAGAACAACAAAAGAAACTACATTTTGTTAAACTTCAAAGTTCTCTAGTTTGAACTGCATAATATTAGTAGAATATGTTTAGAATAAAAATATTTAGCAATATCGAAATCGGTGATGAGTAATATACTCAAGTATACTAAACACAAGTAACCATGTTTGTACAAGGTTAGGTAATAAACTTTAATTTTTTCTATAAAATACCTGTTAATAAAGTACAGTGTTAAGTTAATGGTTGAAAAACTAAAAGTATCCTGAATAGTAAAACTGATGAAATTGATGTTAGATAAAATTCTAATACTCGACCTTTTATAACTGTTACTTTAATTCATTTGTCGTATATGAATAAAAATATATAATATATTGCTGTATAATACCGTTTATAAGCCGCCAACGAGCTCGCGTTACTGATGATATATATTTTCCGACGAAGTGTACAAAATTTGTAAAATTTTAAACCAAACCGTTTTGAACAACGTAAAATTGAAACTAAAGAAAAGCCAAGAACGAGATTTATGTTAAACGAGTTTCGAACGATTTATGAAACAACAATCTCCTCAATTAATTCACAGCATCCGGTGATAACGTACACGGACACTTAGGCAATACATATCATGTTACAGTGCCCGGATATTGGTTAGACAATGGCCATTAAATTTTATTTTTGAGTATAAAACTATATATAAATAAAACTTTGAAGTTTACGAATTAATCAACTGTCGCGGTTATTGTTTCGTAAAATCTTTTTAATTGAAAAAAAACTCGAATTAATTCGAACAAATACGAGCTAAAACACATAATTTCCCACCTCTAGTTAAAAATTTTAACAAAAGGAGAGGATTAGAAGAAGATGATTTTGAAAAGGCGACGACGCGTTGTGAGGCAGCTGGCTTATAAGACGTCAACTTGACCGTTTTGAAACAGTTTTTATGACTGTATTTTGGAATGCAATTTTGGAGCGTTTTAATAGCACAAGTAAAGAGCTTCAAAAAGTAAACATAGATTTGGGGATAGTTGTCGAACTCTATAAATCATTAATTAACTTCATAACATCTATTCGAAATGATAAATGTTTTGACGAATATGTTATTTTGACAAAAAAAAAAAATAAAGAGTGAAGAGTACGAGTTTGATAAAGTAAGGACTAAAAAACGCAAACTTCAAGTAGACGAGACAAGAGAAAATGAAGCTCATATGACTGGAAGTGATAAGTTAAGAATAGAAACATATTTTACTATACTGGACCGAGTGAAGAATGAACTTGAAAAAATATGCTTATACATTTGACAAATATGACTTTTTGACTAATTTAATACTACTTTTACCAGAAGAAATAACTCGAAAAGCTAATAAGCTTCAAGAATTTTGTTGCGACGATTTAGAAAAATCATTCGCTTGTGAATGTGTTCATTTTCGAGCATATTTTCAAAGTATTAATATAAATATCGATGGAGTTATCAATACACTTACGCGGTAATAATTTAGATACAGTTTTTCCTATCGTAGATATTGCTCTACGTGTGCTTTTATGTATGGCAATAACTAATTGTTCAGCCGAGTGGCCTTTTTCTACGTTAAAACGTGTAAAAAATTATTCGAGAGCAAGTATGGAAGGAGATGAACTAGATTCATTGAGTTTATTGGCATTTGAAACTGAACTAGTGAACAAAATGGACTTCGATGCCATAACAGATGATTTTGCGACTCCAAAGTCGCGCAGAATGCCGATGAGCACTGTACATTAACTATTTAATTTTGAATATAATAATTATCTATTTAAGTATTTATTACTACCACGTTTTTTATCATCATATTTTATATCATATTTTTTATAATTAAATTTTTTATATGAATATGTATGCATTTTTATAACAGCTGTATTATTTTATTTTTCATCATTAAAATTTTAAGTAATAAAGAAAAAAAACAATAGTTGTATGATTTAATAACATTTTGTAGACTAAAAAAATATTTATAATAAAAGGCGGTAATTTATTTTGTGCTTAAGGCGGCACAATGGTTAAATCCTTAAAATATTTTCGCAATTGGTCGGCAAAAATTTTATTCTTAAACGTTTATACACATCGTTATTGCTCCGTTATTTTTATTAAATATTTTTTTTCCCCATCGTTCAAATACAATGCAGATTGTACACATTATTAGAACGGACGAATTACAACATCAAAAATAATGGTCATCGCGTTTTTAGCTAAACATAGAAGTTTTGAGTATTTCGTTGACCTATAATGGTGCAGACCAGCTGCAGAGAATCGTTGTAAATTGTGTAAGCTATTTTGTGCTATACACAGGCGAACCAGCAAAATAATGGCTCACCCAAAGCTGTGACCTACTCCACCTGGGATTTGTCACAGACTTTTTTTTCCTATTTTGTGATGGTTCAGCCGAACACGTTTGTAGTTACATTTTATCGTCTATAAATAGCCGCCGTTTTTAATTAAATATTTTATCCTTGCGTACGAATAAATTTATAGAAGTTTGGTGCCATAAGGGCTGTTTTGCGTTATTCACCCCAAAACGCGGATTATCGTGCAGTTGCCACAAAGTACACAAAAAATACACTGTACCCCCAGCCAACCGACGTTATATTTTTCCACGTTTCGCACTTGTGTTTGGTGTTTGGATTAGCGCGATTTTCGTTAATCTGGTCTATTCAGAGAGGATTCGTTTGATTAAAAAACGTCAACCATAATGGGTCGTTATTGTTTTGTCGATCGAAAATCGTATGTTTTAGGCTTTCGGGACAATAAAGCGATTTAGGTACGAACGAGGATGAAAAAAACGTTTTTTTCACCCGCACATACGATGGTAAGTTATTCATAACTAAGCTAAACGACGGCGGGATTGTGATAAAAATCAGCAATGAAATTTGCGTTTGATTCAAAATAATTTTCGTACGGTCATTCTACCGGCCCGCTCTACGGGAACAATATTATCTTCTCTATCTCTCCGGTTAGTTTATCACGATTTGATTCCCGTAGGGATAACACTAAACTTTGTTCGAGCTTTTCGGTTTTGTCGTCGAACGTGTTTGAGTAAAAAACAAATTTCTTTTACTTTGCTGCATTTTGAACATTCTTTTACGTAATCGTACTGTACAAAGATGTACATGCGTCTCGTCTCGTCTAACATTTCAAGACTCCTCGACAATCGTCTTCGGAATCGCGGCGAAACGACCGTACAAAACGCCGTTTAAAAGACCGTCGGGAAAATGACCGTCTCGGTACGCTAAATGGAAACAGGGGCGTACTGTGCGTACAAACTTCTCTGGTGGACGAAAGTTTTGTCAAAAAAAAAAAAACAAACGTCGCTGCGAAACCCCTATAAGCTATGGTACGTCCGCAGGTATATACGCGCTGTATTATAGGGGCTGGGCGCGCGGAAGCCCCTTACGCCCCTTAAATACACGCCGCCGCGTGTGAATTCGAGTGCGCACATGTACGTAACAATACGTATGTGTATTATATTATAATGTACATATAGTTCGTTGCACACTATTATTATTATTATTATTCCAGTTATAACACACACACGCGCGCGGGGGGGTGCCGCCGTTGCAAAAAAAAAGAGCAAAAAAAGCGACAGAAAATCCGTGATATATACCTACATAGAAATCCGCTCCGCCGGATCTAATTCACGACGGCGCGTTTTTCGGATGATTGAGCTTCTCCTCGTCCGCCGCACAATATAAATCTGTTGTTTATTGTGTGTGTGTATCTTTATATTATTATTATTGTTGTTATTATTTTTACTATCATACCCCAAACCGTATGATATATCCCCGCCGCCGTCGCCGCCGCCAGAGATCCAACAGAGTGGGTCCCTTTGTGAGCGCGTGACTTTTAGGGGACGCATTAGCGGCGTAATAATAACAATAACAATAATAATATGTTACAATAACACGGCGTGTATAATAACGTGGCTAACTATACGGGAGGGAAAAAAGAAGAAAGAATGAGACGGAACGACGACGGGAGAGAGAAAACCGCTATTGTACGGGGCGGTGTGTATAAAAGTCTGACAGGTCTAGTTTGCGCTCTCTTCCTCTTTTTTTTTTTTTTTTCGACGATCGCGCACATGTGGAAAATGATTTTATTGTTACCATCATCGTCGTAACTCGGCCGCGGGCAGCAGCTGTTCGCGTCCTCCGGTCCGCGGTCTCCTCGGGGCACCTATAATATCGCGACACATTTATAATAATAATATGCAGGAGACTGTTATAATAATAGCGTGTTTCCTCGACGGCTTTTCTTTTTTTTCCACCCTCTTTTCGTCGCGCCCAATTATCGTTATTGGTTCGGTTTTAATTTGCGCACGCGGTGCACGCGCGACGGCAACGAGGCGTCTTCTTCGCACTGTTTTTTTATAGCGGCGATCGCGCGCCGCTGTGGGAGGGTGAAAAAAAAACGAGCACGGAACGTCGTCTCTGTTTCGCGGGGGAGAGAAAAAAAAATCGCGTGAGAACTCTTGGAACACGAGTTGGACGGATCGTGTGACGAACGAAGAAGTTTTTTCGAAGAGTAGGCGAAGCTTTGAAAATTAGAACGGCCGCCGCGCTAATTGAACGTGCTCGGCGGTCCACTTGGTAGGACAACAGAAGGGTATGTACTGGAGGGAAGAACAGCCGGGAAAGGCCGCCGCTTGAATGTAACATAAGCCAAGTAGTAAGGGATGCGGGGCGTACCCTATATGAAGCGTGGCGAAGAATGGAGGAATGCTGCCGACCTTGGGCTGTTAAAAAAAAAAAAAATACTATAAGCGTATAATAAACGTACAGTAAAATCGGGTGCGAATAGTGTACAATTTGCAAGTACCACCTATGTGGTATAGTGTTATGTTTCGCGGTACGGTGTGATTTTACAGCTGTAATTAGCCGTTATCGACCATAAAATCCATACGCGTAACACAGTGTCGCGTCCTAGAAACACTACGATTAAACGACTTTCTTGATCTCTGCCGGTATTGATTCGGAAATTTGAACGTTAATAAGAACAAGCTATACATATATATATAGAGTCGTATTTTAATAGTTTTAACAAAAACGTATAATGAAGGTTATATATATATATTGTATTCCACAATGAGACAGTATTCCATTGCAGTCTTGAATTCAAATGCTAAAAAAGCGAAGAAAACGATTATGAACGGCTGTTCGAGACTATGATTTACCCCTAAATGCCATCACAAGACCAAGTAAGGGATGCATATTCCAGTTCGGGATCTAACAAACGCAAAGCAAACAGGCTGATGTTTAAAGATGTTCGGGGGAATTCCATAAATCCCTTAAAAATGATCAAAACCGTTTGAAAACCAAGCAGTAAACTCTTGAAACCCTTTTTAATTACACGTATAAATTTCAAGTCGAACGGAGCACTTTTGGGAATTTGACCGATTTTTTCGTTTTTTCCTCAGAACTTAAAAAATAATCAAAAATTTTAAAAATGCTTCAAATAAATCAATTATCTATCTTTCGAGGTGTCGTACGTTAAAACCGGAGCATTCTTTCTACGAGAAAAAGTGATCACGAAAGAAAAAAAAAATCGTCGTGTAAAAACACGTAATTATTTGTGCCTCCCGTAAGAAATACACGGCCGCACAAGATAACGAAAATTTCAAAGTTCCACAACTCCCTCAAAAATGATCGAAATCGATTGAAATTTTGGCGAACACTCACTTCGTAAATGACATGTATAAATCATTAAAGTCGATCGGAGCGAAAAATCGGCCCGTTTTTCGTTTTTCTCAGAACCTTTGAAAACAATCGAAAAAACGCTTCAGATAGAGTACCATCTCGGATCCATTATATCTTTCTTTTAAGGTATCATTGGTGCAGTTTTTCTACTAGATCACAGGAAAAAACACCATTGTAAGACCATTCTTCGCCGACGCTCGGAATCTAAAATTCACAATACACGACCATTATTGTAGCGAATATTAACATCGACGATCGTTTTGCCGGTCACATTAATCGGCGATTTGAACGCACAATCTGCGCGTGTATCGAAAATCAGAACTTTCTAACCGGCGCAGCTGGAGCACGACACGTTTTAAAGTGCGGGCGGCCGGCTAATTGCCTCGGGGACGATTTTCCGGTATTTAAACGGCCGTTCTGTGCACGCGAAGGGATCCGATCTCTCTCTCTCTCTTTGATCCTCGCCGCCGCCACGCCCATTTCGGCGTCGGAAGGGCGCGATCGTTCCCCGCGGGCCGGGGGCGGACGAAGGGTCGTCGTTTCCTCGTTATTAAAACCGTCGGATCGCCTACGTACGCCCCCGCACACTTACACAACTCATATATATGTATGATACACGTATACACTGTGTTACACTTAACACCCGAAATCCGTCGAGACTAGTTTTTTAATTAGTCAAAAAACCAGTTGCCCATCTAGTCATCACTGGTTTCGACTATGGTTGAAACTAGAGTTAACCGCAAAAAGAAGAAAAAAAAAATGCTTGTGTTTGAACCCGTACTACAAACAGATCATCTAACACACAGATGATGTAGTCATCAAAAAAAAAGTCTTGGGCGTATACGCCAGTTAGAAGTGAAAGGTAACGTGGATCCCTCAAAAAAATTTTCAAAACATTTAAAAATCAATCTTTTTACAATTAATCACTACGGTTTGATTTTTTTAAATGAAAATTGATTTTGAAAAATACGTATACAAAAAAAATTACAAACATTTTCCACAAGCTGGTGTTTTTTCTCCACGAGGAACAACTTTTCTGGACCCGTTATCATCTGCAGATCTGCGTTTGAATAATCCGTTGGATTCCATTGGGGGGGCAGTGGTGGTCCATCAACGTTTATAAACACGAGATTAGAATCCTTAACTTAGATCCGGGACGTATCAAATTCATAAGACCTCTCTCACACTCAGCAGTAGAAACCGGTAACGTTTCAATTAACACGTTATCTAATTTTTCGTTTATCGTAATGTCACAGTCATCAATAAACTGTCTCGTACCCCTCGAATAGAGCGTTATCTGTGTTAATCGAAAACCGCCGAGTCAAATATTTTATAACATTTAAATGATAACCGTTACTACGTGACGATGACGAGGGAATTTCAACTTTGTTTGACTTGTTCAAACTCAAATTTACGGTATACGTAACTATGTGTGATGACACATTATAAGTATCAACCAAAAAATGGAGAAGTTGTTGTTGTACGCTCCGCTACACCACTTCTGTATATAATTTTCTTTGTAATGACGTTCTCGGGTAGAATAGGAGTGTTCCTATCGTTACGCGTTGAACACCGCGTAAAAGTTGAGATTTCGGCTTTGAATTTTTGTTTGAATTTCGAGAATTTTTTTATATTTCCCGAGTTATGCGCGGAATACATGACAAATTCCGCGTCAGAACGGCTATCGTTATAAAAAATTGTTCCGTGTCATTTTCAAACTTTTACGCAGGCGCTAAATCAATTCGACACGTCATAAAAGAAAGTTATCGCCGGGTATTATTATACACTATATTCATTTTTACGCGTCAATTTAATAGGAGTAATTCGCGATCTTTTTTATTTTCACCCAGGATTAGATTAGATAGCCCGCTCGGAATCGTTTTTTTTTTTTCGAACGCGATGATCGGTCGTCGGATGTAAAATAATACGGACAAACGGCAACTTTGAAACCGACGACACGCCCATAAAGCGTAGTCGCCACTGCGCCTTTACCGCGTTACCGTTCTTTTTTTATAACGCGACGTTATACGAAACTATATAAATTTGGGTTGAGGGAGTCACGACCGTCGTGGCGAGTCCGATTTCTCAAAAAAATACACGGAGTCATGCCTAAATACGAATATTAGACACCCCCTGCAGCACGCAGAATATATTATAATAATTATGTTTTGAAGCGTGTGCGGAACAAGTCTCGAAGTATGAAAACTTTAGAATTCTATACAGTACCTCAAAAATGATCGTTTGAAATTTTCACCGCGTCTCGCGTATTCATTCGAATAACGCGCGAAAACGAAAGAGTAGCTGACGTCCCACGCTATGCGGTCGCGCCTTTAGAGAATGTAAAAAAAACCATCTCGACTGCGAGTAGGCGCGATAAAGTCGATCGATCGCGGTGGAAAGCATTTTGAGATAGCATTCTGTGCAACGGAAACCGAGTTGAAACATCGTTTTTAACTAGATTTCGACTTTTCGAAAAACGCCCCCTGCACCCTCGCGGGTTCGCTCACCTTACGCGGTAATAGTTTACGTACGATGATCGATGTTTTAAATTATGCTAAACTAAGGCGTGACAGTGGTTGCCTGCATCATAATACGATACAATTAATATATACATATATATTATATACAGGGTGTTTAGTACTTGTGTGTGTGGAACCCTTCGTCGAATATGTACAGTGTAGATGACACTTTATGCACGGACTAATCGACTATATTCTTCTTCTTCTTCGGACAAACGGCCGCTAGGACCATCCCGTCAAACACTCAACCCTCCAGCCATCTCGGTCGGATCCCTCCGATCCTTCGCCCAAGTCACTTCCGTCTCTTCTTACCAGATCCTCCCGTCTCGTACACGAGGTCTTCCCAGTGGTCTCTTCTTCCCCGTCGGACCCTTCTCCAACATTACTCGTGGCAAGGGGTTCTGGCTACGCCCAGCGTGTCCAGACCATTTTGGCCTTTTATTTTTTGTACGTTGTCTCCAACGCGCTTACGAACGTTAATAGTATAACAGTTCTAGCTCGTTGCTTCACGCCTCGACTCATCGCCATCTTTCGTTGGGCCATAAATCTTTCTCAGACCTCTTCTCTCGCACGCCATCGCCATTCTCATACTACTGGACTAGCTAGACTGTGTGTATTATATTGCATACATAATACATCGTAGCGCTGTACGCTTTTCACAGTTTATTATAACGACATTAAATTTTAGTTTTCTAATCGCGACCCCGACCGCCGCAATCGTTCGCAAGAGATGCATCCTCTGCACGCCACTGCGAACGCCACGTACAGCGATCGCTGACCGATTGTGCGCAGTGTAGAAAACACCGTATAATGTTATAAACGACACGAGGGGCGGTCGGGGACTGCGCGGCTCGGTCGCATTGCGTTGTCATGCAAATCGGGACAAATAATTTAAATAACCCTGCATTGTATCCCCTCGTTAAAACATTATGTCCGGACGACGAGCCGTTTCATTGACTTTACCACCCCAATTATTGTATTATACATTATATCCGGTCGCACACAATGCTCCTTTTGTAACGTCGCTCACATAATAACGCCGCATAAATATCCTTACTATTATTGCAATACGCTTCTGCCTTGCACCCGCCGTAACGATCCCGTTCGGACGAACAATTCATATAGGTGCTATATACAAACCAATGGCGTAAACACGGTGCAGCCGACGTCAACACGGTAAAATTCACACAAATTTTCTAAAATTGTACGCGATCTGTGATATTGTATCGTTCGGCACGAAAAAATAATTTAATTCGATCGTTCCGTAAAAAGCACGTGATTACAAGCCGAAATCCAGATGAAATCGTTATTACCGTTGTTCATGGGAAAAAAGTGTAAAAAAATATTTCATCCGTCCGTAGCGGCCCCCTTACATTGATTTAGCTACTAATATAGTGTGTCGATAATACGCGCAGTCCATAGAATTATGTGCGTCTATGACTCGTCTGATAAGGACGGGCCAGCTGACCGCGATCGCACGCTGGAAAACATACTGTATATTGTGTTTTTCGACCGATTCACATTTGAATACATATGAACGTTAAATCGCCTAAAATCTGTCGAGTATACGAATGGAACAATCGTTACAGCACGTATAGCTCGCGGGTACAGTGGGATAAAACGTATCAATCGACTCAAATTATCATTTGGGTGATATTCGTCCTACTATAGAGTTTGATTACACAAAATACAGGAAGATTTTAAGCCTGAAAAGTCTTTTTTCCGCGGTTTTATTTTTTTTCAGATCCCCGTATATTGTACGCTATGTGTATAATACAATATAGGCAATGGGGTGGTATATACCCCTATGGTTGAAATTTGATACAAATATGATACCTATTCCGTGTTTAAACTGAGATTTAAGAAAATTCAACCATCCTGTGGTTTTTTTTAGCTCGTTTATAGGGATTAAATTTTGGAAAATGCTTTCTAACGACTTCTCTCATACATTATAAATTACTGGCCAAATCGCATGCGCGCACAGCGATTTTGGCTGATCTACAATAAATCTGCAGTCGGTCAGGTATAATGTTATTTTGTACATGACGTACTCGGACTGATTAGTTTTATGCAAACACTTTTAGAAAAATAAAAACGAATAGTTTAGGAGAGTAATGGCTAAGCTGATGGATAGAGCATGGCTTATGGTTATTGTAGGATATAACACGACGTTGGCTAACATTATGACAAGATCATTTTATTCAAAACAAAACGTACACATATTATAAATCGCCTGAAAACAATTTCAAGTCACACCTGCGCTCGCGTGATTCACACGGAACGTATTATGGTCGTTTCTGTAACGTATACGACGAACTGAATTTCCCTGCGGAAAAATCGATTTTAAAACCGAAGGATCACAAAAAAACATCGCTTTTTTGTCGTTATCTCTTACCGTTCGGTCACGCAGCATTTAACCGTTATCCACGTTTGGAACAGAGTGGATTTTAGAGAGGAGATGGTACACAGTTTTCTGTATATTATAACAGCACACAGTTTTGTGCGTCCGAAAAATATTAGCTGACGATTTACCGTTTGTTAATAAAATCCGCGCTGTTTGCCAAAGGTGGTTTCCGTATTGTTCGCGACCTGCACGCAGCGCAGCGTAGTAATCCCTATAATTCTTTAGCTCTGTTCTCGGTTTTACGCGTACGGAAACGACGTGCAAATCACGAGGACGGATCCGCCCCAATGGCCTTTTTTCATTTTGTCACACAATACTCCGTGACGTATTGTGTAGGTAGTATTTATCGGTATAAGTATGAGTTATTCAAAAATGTTTTCTGTAAGATAAACTAATGATGACACAGTGATCGATGTTATGGTGAAATTACGCGCGGCAAGGCCATAATATAGGGGCGTGTTTAGGAATTTTCGTCCCTAGAGCAATACAAAAACAATATAATTTAACAAGACATTATGTGTTTGCACGTGAAAAATTAACGTCACAAACTCACCGTCCTTGCAAGGAACGCCTGCAAAGTTACCGTCCTGGGTCGAACCGCGACGGCATTCAAAAGGCCAAGAGGACGGGCGGGAAGCTCTTCTAGACGAAAGCCTGCCGAAATACTGATCGGGTTCGGAAAAAAAACAATCGATATGTGACTCAAACACTCGGTCAGAGTCGAAAAATAAAAAATGGCAAGGAGAACTTTTACACCAAAAAGCGTTAAAGTATCGATAAAGTTCGGAAATAAGTATACACGGTGTCCTATTATTGTTGTTCGCGTACCCCTCAATACCTGTAGATTCTGAGGGCATCTTTGATCGTTCTTAAGTCGGCTCTCGTGATAGATTACGAGTAATGTACTTTGTTTGAAACGATTCAAGCTCTGACTTTTTTCGTGACGATCTTTTTTTTTTTTTTTATCGTTATGACGCGGTCACGTACGCGACTCCTCCGAAAGTTTGTAAAACGTTTCGAGTTGGGCAAATTATTTTATCAGCGGTTTTCGATACGTTTTAAGTTGATTACCCCACGGATCACGTCCTAACCTAACGGTAAAAAAAAATAAATTTAAATTTCGAGAATCGTTTTGTTACGAACGAACGGTTCATTTCGGCTTAATTTTGCGCGTCCTGTCGTTCAGTTCATCCGTCCCTCCTTGCGCCCCCCCTCGACCCATGCACTCTGCAGACACGACGATTGTGCGACGACGCTCCGGGCAAATTACTGTTTATTTCTATAGTTTTACACGTCGTTTTTACGCGGCCGCGATTTTCGCCCCCGCGAATCTCAACGGCAAACGAAAATCACACACTATTAATAATATTACACCTATTATGTATAAATGATCCGTTATAAACGGGAATAATGAGTATTGTAATAATATCGTCGTCGTCTGCGAAATCCGACTGGAAATATAAACAGGACGACGTGTTTCGCGAAGAAAACGGAGGGCGCGCGCGGTGGGTTGTTTGCGCTGGCGATTTGGGCAAAAACACGAGCGCGGATTACCCGCGTTTGTTGCGCGGCAATGGGGATTATAATGATCTGATGTGCGGACGCGACGATAAAAAGTTTGAAGCGATTTGTCAGGATAGAGGAGGGTTTCCGCGCCGGTATATATTTCGCCCCGTATACTACAGCTGCAGCGCAAAAATATTATCATTATTATCACGACGATTTTATTTATTTATTATTATCGTCGTCGCCGTTTTTTTTCGCCCGTTCGAGGCCGTCGAAATAATAATATGTATTAATAATACGTCTTCGCGAAATCCGATGTTGAATGATTGGACCTCATCGACAAAACGCGCGCGCCCGCCAGTCGGAAACATTGCTGGCGGCGCCTACGTACGGCGCGTTATTATTTATATCGCACGCCCACGTGATCGCGCCCGTACCGTCGTCACCGCCGCGGCGTGCGAAAACGGTCGTCACGCCGATGATGCGCACAGGGTGAGCGGAAACGAACAAAAAAATTCTCGTAATTCGTACGAACAACCGTTTGTTCGAATCTGGACCGAGTCCTCTGCTGCTGCTAGAAAGCTGCTAGAAAACTCAGAAGAGTTTGACCCACTGGAGCTCCGTTCTCCGGTCGCCGTGAAAAAAATTCTTCGCCGGCGTTCGGTCTAAACGTTCTCTTCCCGAATCGACGCGCACACGTGTCCCCGGGTCTTGCGGCGTCATCCGCGGCGAGTCGTTTTGGGCACGGGTGGTCGGAAACCGATCTTTCAGACCGTATAATTCTCTCGAACGGTCGACTATTATTAGAGAGAAATGTTGTCGGCCACGGATAATTTTCCAGCAACACACCGACGCAGTGAAACGTTTCCGGACCGGTGGACTGAAAGGGACACACCGCGGCCACACAGACGTCACTCCGCTTGACTTTATCGGGGCTTCATCGAGGAGTCTGCTGCTGCTGCTGGTGTCGACCGACTCAATAGGATACAAGCAGCTGTGGGCAGAAGAAGACACACGGCGGCAAGTGGAACACCGCTTGGACGTGGTTCTCCGAGCTGTACATAAAACAAAACTCGTGACACCGACCAGCCGTGTGTGATAACGGACGAACACTCACAACATTGACCGTTCTGTTCTTGTCACGATCACTTTACGCTCACCCTGTACAACAGACGACGCGCGTACAGGTATCTCACTTTTAGCAGAAGGGACGTCGTATTTATAACACTGTCGTTATACGTGTAGGGGGTTGTCACGGCCGAGGGACGGAAACACGCCTATAAATCGTTTCCGACGCCTTAATATTTTCGTGTTTTGTTTGTCGCAACGACGTATTATTATTATTATGCTCGACGATAATATACGACGAGACACGGCGTGTTATACGTTGGCGATGGCCAGGGCTGCGTATTTAGCTTTTTTATTGACACGTTAATCGTTATAAAAGATCCACGTCGTTTTCAGGCTTTTACGTGGGCACTATATTACCTACCGAGTGGATTTAACGAACGGTTGAAAACAGTTATATAATAAAGTATTTTTTAACCGTTTAATCATTTTCCACGTACATTTTTTGTCGAACGCGGTTCTCACCTGCAGCACCTACCTACTGCAGAGCAGCTCGCTCAGAACCGTATTTCCGGAGGCAACGATTTATCGCTGCGCTTTCTGCAGACGTTATTATTAAGCGTGATACGCGGTTTGGACCACAACTTCGAAACTCACAACCCCGCAAAACGCCACTCCGCGTCAAACTACCCACGCGACCGAGAGTGATCCCGCGGATCTTTCTTTTTTTTCATATTCAATTACTTAATGCCGCGGTACGTAACGTGCGGTTTGTACAACAAACGTACATATAATATCGGCATAATACGAATTCTTTTTTCGCAAACGGTGTATACATATCACGATGACGTATACAGTTGGCAAGAATTGCGGAAAATTTAAATTTATGCTCGAGAAAATTCGCATTTTTATGACACGTATATTTCGTTTTATACGGCTGTTCAAAATTAACTCGTACTTCTATCGCATATCCGTTTAATGGATAAACATCGCGCGGAACGGTGCACGCCCAGACGTCCGAACCAACCGAAATCGTCGAGACTCGCGTTTTATACGTTTCGTGGAGGAGGATCTTTGAAAAACGTCAAGCTATAAATACGTATTTATACATTAGCTATGACATTGTTACACGTCCTTTGAATTTTACGACCATTCAACGACTTTTTGTTCGGCGAAAACGTTTGTTTATTGCAGCTCATGATCGTTTTTTTATTTTCTTTTCGAGTATAATCGTACGAAACGCGCAAACAAACGCGAACCGCGGGTTACAGCGAGACGGGCTTTAATGGATTAAAAAGCGGGACCAAAAGCGCGGAGACGACGGTGCGGACTAACGACGGATTGCGGGGAAAAAAAAAAAAAACCGTTCCACTAGCGGCGATATATAAACATATTATAGAATAACGCGAAAACTGCGTTGTTCACCTAATCTGAGTATGTGCTGAATATTCGTAGCATATTATTCGTATATTGTACATTTTACGAGCAATAAAACATAGTTTAGGTGAATTTTTTTTTTTTTTTGATTCTGAGCGTTAGCGATACGGTAGATTGTATTTACAGCGATGTTTTTTTATTCTGTGATCACTATTTGTAGTAGAAAAAATGTTCCGATTTCAACGTAACGCACCTCGAAAGATAGATGACTGAACCGAAATGGTGTTTTGTTTGAAATTTTGATCATATTTGGATTTAAAAACGAAAACTGTAAAATTTTCGAAACCGCTCCGTTCGAAATTTATATATGCCGTTAAAGAGGGTTTAACGAGTATACTGCTAAAATTTCAATCGATTTTAATGATTTTTGAGGGAGTTATGGAACTTTGAAATTTTTGTTATTTCGGGCGGCCGCGTATTTCTAACGGGGGAACGAATAATTACGGGAAACGTGTTTTTTACACGTCGATTTAGATTTTGTTTTTTTGTGATCACTATTTGTAGTAGAAAGAACGCTCCGATTTTAACGTATGATACCTCAAAAGATAGATAATTGATCCGAAACGGTACTTTATTCGAAGCGTTTTTTGAAATTTTGATTATACTTGTAAGCAAAAAACGAGAACGTCCGAATTTTCGAAATTCGTTCGAAATTTATACGTGTCATTAAGAAGGGTTTAAACCTGCTGGAATTTCAATCGATTTTGATCAATTTTTGAGGGAGTTATGGAACTTTGAAATTTTTGAATTTGTTATTTTACGGCAGTATTATTCCGTAAAAGCTCTAGTTTTTATGTTCAAGTCTCGAAACTTTAATACAATCTAAAAATAATAGTTTTACATACGTGGTTAAGAAATTTAGAAGATCGGTTGGCACAATATTGGTTTATAGCCGATTTCGCGCTGTTATTTTGTCGTTAAACTCGTCATTCCGGGCGGCCGTGTATCGCTTAGGAGGGCTAAACATTTCCGTTTTGGTCGTTCCTTTAAAATTATTTTCCTAATTTTGATGTTCCTGATGTATTTATTCCTGAAAAAAATTCTCGATTTCTGTTTATTGCTATTCCTACAAATGATATTCCTGATTTTTCCTGAATTTAATTTTCCCGTGTTTGATAGCCCTCCAAAAAACCCGACAACGTTGTTCATGTCAACAACTTTTTCTTTTTTTCAAAACAGTTCGCTAAAGCATTGTTTTTACTATTTTATTATTTTTTTTTTTTTTACATTTTCGCTGAGCATTTTAACAAATTAATAAAATAAAAAATGCTGATTTAGTCAAATCTGCGTGAATAATATTTATTTCGGTTTACGCATTCCAATTACGCATAAATGAAACTCGCCATGACACGCGTTGACGTGTAAAATATAAAGGACTGTTAATCAAGGGGCAAAGTATAGGCAAATCATACTACACGCAATACATTTAAATGGATCGACTTTACGGGAAAATCTCGTATAGAATCAACGTGTTACGTAAGCGTAGTTGAGTGATTTTGATTTTTATACTTACTCTGTTAAGTTTTAACTGACAGAGTATTCATATACTAATATATATATATATAATATAAATAAGTAATAACTAACGTATTACTTAATTATAAACCGAAAAACAATGTACTTAGTTGAGTGATTTTGAAAAACTCTGAATTTTATTTTTATAAACCACCAGTCGTGAAACATTTACCTACATTATTTTTTCACATAATCATAGTCACGTGGACCGATAGCCGTTGACCTCTATACAGTTTTAAACATCAGAACTAATGGTTTTTAAGATTTTTGTACAAATTCGCGAAAAAACAAACTGTTGATACTACCGTTCGTATAAGCGCGCGATTATTATTATTCGTAGACGCGTGTGTTACAATTGTTTTCAAGTACAACTCATAGGCCGTGGTCGACGCGCGTTCTACGCTTTTTAACGACGAAATCCTTTTATCGTCTTGTAAATTAATTAATTTATAATGCTCGACTTTAATGAGCGTTTTGGTCGAGCTCGCTGCAGGCTGTTTCCACGCGTTTTATACGAAAACGTCAAAATACATAGATATAATCACGGACGATCATAATTGTTTAAAAAGGGGTTTTTTTTTTTTCTGTCTAAATTAACTGCGTATTACGTAGTAGCTGCAGTACAATAGTATAATATTTTTTTTTTTTATTGCGTATTATTATAATGAGTATAATAATGTCTGTTCCCCGGCAGTTTCGTGCGCGTATACAAGCTAACGATCGGAATAAAAATGCATTTTGCGTTTAATAATATATATTATACAGACGATGATATTATATTGCCATTATTTTGAAAGAACCATTAAAATAAAATAAAAAAAACTACACGTTACGTGTTTCTTCTTTAACGGCGTTGCGCACCTACATATAGTACGCGATACTCGTTAAAAAAAAAAAAAATTTTATGACCAGGAAAGTGCAGTTCGCCGTGAATTGAAGAGACCCCCTATATGATATAAAAAAATATGCGTTTTTCCCTCGTCAAACGGTTGCAAGTTTTAAGTTTGTAATGCTGCGATTTTTGTTTAACAAAAGTATTATGTACAATACGATGGGGTCGCCCGAGCTGTCGTTTTATCAGAGTGGTTTTCTTTTATAACTACAAATATTATTTTCACAAAGCCTAATTATTATTGTTCATCCAAACTATACATATTGCAGCATTCTACGACCGAAACAAGAGTACGCTTACGTATTATTCCTGCCGCGAACGCGTTTTACCAGCTATTTGAACAAACGTTTTTTTTTTCCAAAAAAATCATACGAGCCGAGAACGTATATGACTGGCAAAATCGGGAGACAAACAGCTGCTGTATTTTATACAGGCTGAAAGGCGGAGAAAGGCAGAAAGGTGACGGTAATTTGCTCTAGTTTCACGAGTACATTACTTGTACACCTTATCCTTATCCCTCCAAGTCGATAGCGGCACGTACCATCATTTTCCTTAAGCAGTTCAGGCCATTTTTGACCCCCCGTAACTTCGTTGTGGATAAGACTAGAAGTCTAAACTTTCAGCGACCAATCGTGTAAACATGGTGTATTTCAGGTTTCATTCAATTTGAACCAGTATCTTAAGAATTATGACTAGTCGAAGTTTTTAGTTTTGTCACTCGCTCAATGACCGATCATCAAAACTCCAAGGCACTTTTAGCAGACACGGAAGCTTCAAATTTAGAATAAAATTAGCGTTTAGCGTATAAATCAAGGAAAAACTAAAATATTTTCCGATTTCGATTTAGTTTTCTTGATACACTATAAATAAATAAATTTACTCGGCTATCGCACGAAGACACAATGTATATTACATTATATATTAAATTATATTGTTCAGTGCGATGGCCGAGCCAATTTATTTGTTTAAAACAAAAGAGAATTTTAATAGATATTGATATGGTCACTATAGGATGCTGTTAGGATAGCTAATTACGTAAAAACCTAAGACACAAGGCCCCTTAAGTAGGGACTGAACAAATTAATAACCGACTAGGTATTACACGGATCTCATACAACTTTTTTACGGTAGAAGAACTGCGTTGCGAGACTTGTTTTTTTTTTTACAAGTATTGTTTTTTACGGGATTTTTTTCAACACGAGACTTTCGATTACTTTGCCAATTTTAGCGAAGTTATTGTTTTTTCAATGATCGATTTCCTGTGAACAACTTTAAGGGTAGGATAAATGATCCGATTTTTATAGTCATAGTACGGCCTTCAATGAAAGGTCTCTGTTGGTGCTTCGAGGGGTCTAAAATTTTAAAGTTTAACACTAAAAACATCACACTAATTGAATGAAAAAAAAAAAAAATGTATCAAACCACTTTTGAAAAACTTGTTCAAACTAACTATAATTGGTAAATGTACTATCGAAACGAACAAAGTAATCTCATAATAGTTTGAAAAACACCGAGTTTGTTTTGAGTGTACGAAACTACTTGAAAATGTACAACTCGCCGAGCAGTGCCTGTGACCATGCATAATAGGCTCGCTCGGAATCGTAATTTTCGAAAACGCGAACGTCAAACAAAACCTGCAAGCCGACGACCCGCTCGAAACCGTGATCTGCTCCAGAGCTAATCAAACGCAGCCATTTAAACTTATAAACCACGCATGATTTTCAAAATTTTCCTTTACATTAACAACACAATAATATTGCACACACGAGTGTAGTTTGAACGCATTATTTAATTTCTGAGAGCAACGATGTTGCCATCGAAAATACGATTCTGAGCGAGTTTCTCAGTTGTCTAATATGCGTCGTGGTAAAAACAAATTTAACAATAAATACTCTTGTCGAATCTTTCCTGTTTCGGTACTGTGTAAAAGTCTCAGTTTGATCCAATCTTTAATTTGGATGTTATGATCGAAAACATCTAAAACGATGTGAAAAAAACACGTTTCCCGTAATTATTTGTTACCCCCAAGTTCCATTACTCCCTTGAAAATGATCAAAATAGTTTGAAAACTAAGCAGATAACTCGTTAAACCCTCTTTAATGACACATATAAATTTCAAGTGAAACGGAGCACTTTTGGGAATTCGACCGTTGTCGTTTTTTCCTCAGAACCAAAAAATAATCAACGTAGGTTAGGTTAAGTGACTAACGATTTTTAAATTTTTTTAGTTACCAACAGTTATATATGTTGTCAACGTTGTATTAAATTTTCAAAACTTTTTCTGGAAAATTCAAGTTTTTATTGAAATTAAATGACAATAAAATTGGAAATTTTTGAAAAATTCAATGTTCTATATTTAGCTCAAAAATGTGTGAAATGTTTTGAAATTCGCCTCGCACCTGTACATCACCAACGTTAGCGTTGTGTGAAAATATCAAGTGTCTCCAGTCGTTATTTTGGGAGTTATGACCAATTGACATAATTGATTTTGTCAAAAATGCGTTTTCCGTTTTATTAATTTTGTTTTTCCCGAAAAACTTTTTCGGAATCGAAAATTTCGAAAAAAAAACACGATCGACAGTGCGCCAAGGATACAAAACTCTCCACCGGAAAGAGGCACTGTTGTTGAAGATCTAGGAGTTTTAAAAAAAGAAACGCACATCTTTGTAAAATCGATAGCTTCGTCGCTTCGCTCAGAATCTAAAAATACCTGAAATATATTTATGCTCCTCATCGCGGCGGCGCGAACGCACAAAAACGTTTTCGCCTTTTACAATACATACGAGTCCCCGAACAAGGACCGACAACAAGTCATTATTGTTATTATTGTCGTGTGGAATAAAAAAAATTAAATAAAAGTTTCACCGCACAATCAGGTTAATCGGTTTATAATCTTATTGCGGCGCGCGGGGGGCGACGACGACGCACCACCACAGATTATAATATTATTTTACAATAACATACGACGGTTATTCTGTCCATTGTTGTTGCTCTCGACACAATGGCTGCGCGGCAAAACGTTTTTTTTTTAAAACATTTTTTTTATTTCGCGCGCACAATGCGATGACGGAAAATACATTTTTTATGGCCCGGGAAGTTCTTTTTTTTTCTCTTTTTTTCGCCACACACGCGGCATCGTAACAGTGTAGAAGAAGCTGCACCGAAAGTGCGCGATTATCGCTGTATTCGTTACGATACTTTGTTTGCACTATGAAGTCAACGCGATCCGTACGTGACACCTCGTATCGAACGACGCGTAATAACCGCCGTTCGTATCGCAGTGCGACGTCGTCGGAAAATCGACCTCAGAAACGGTGGACGTGTTCAGTTTTTCGACGTACGCGTTACAATATTATGTACGTGTTACAGCGGCGCGTGTTCTAACGACAAACGAATCGCCGTGTCTGTGCCGCGAGAACGCGAGTCGCACGAGGCGTGTAACGCGCATCTCGGTGGTATATTTTCTAGCTTGAAGCGCGAAACGTAAATTTACAAAAGAAAAAAGTAGAGGGATCCCGTCCTTATACCGTCGTCACAGCTCGTGTGGTTGTTTGAAGTCCACGGGGATCCAGGAGTTGTCCAGTCCAGGGGGCGAATCTTAGTTTTGGCGTAGTTTGTATGGGTCGTGACGTGTAGAACTGAACTAGATTCTCACGTTCGCTGGTACTCGGCAAATCTCTCGCCGAGTGTTCGTTCCGGCGGGCGAACTGAAATAGAGAAAAGACCGGGTAAAAACGTTTTTCGAACGTTTTTTTTTTTTTTGGTTTTTGAACTTCGAAGCTTGCACGACCATACGAAAACAATTGAAATTTCGAAAAAACGCTTCGAGCAAAGTACCGCCGTCTCGGTCCAAAACTCTTTCGTGGCGACCAACTCGCTGCGACTTTAAAAATCTGATTACTCTCTCGTACCCACAAACTCAGCTCGAGGGACGGGCGATCGCCACCCGCCCGCTCGACCTGGGATCCGCCACCGACGCAGGAAGCTCTTCTCCAGTCGATCTTCCCGCCGGAGACCACCTCTGCCACTATTGGCCGCAGCCCGATAACCGTGTACTCCTCGTCTAGAAGGGATGACGGAAAACGAAAAAAAAACAAAAAGCTGGGATCACTCTAGGTCGCGGCGTGGGTGATGGTTAGCGACTACGCTTTAGGCGGGTCACTAGTTTAGAAGTCGTGTTTCGCGTTATTTAACACCTGAAAGCAGCGATCAATCGTTGCCTTCGAGGATACGAATCCGAACGAGCTCACTAGAACTTGAGTTGTCTAGTATATACGCAGTGGAAAAAAAAAAAAAAATTACGATAAAAACCTTTTATTTAAAACCTGTATCTTTCCTATTTCGGTATCGTGTAAAAGTTTCAGCTAAAACTTCGTTGTTATGATCAAAAAAAAAAAATCTAAATCGACGTGTAAAAACCCCGTTCCCCGTAATTACATTTTGTTCCCCCGTGAGCGATGCATGGCCGTCCGGAATGACGAGTTTGACGACTTAACAACGGCGTGAAATCGGTTACAAACCAAAATCGTGTGAAACGGTTCTCTAAATTCGTTAACCACATAGACCATTTTGTTTAGATCGTTTTGAAACATAAAAATTAGAGGTCTTCTAACTCGATTGAAATTTCAGCAGTAAACTCCATAAACCTTACTCGATGTATGCATTTCAATTCAAACGGAGCAACGTTTAACGTTTTCGATTTTTGGCTCGTATAACCCCGAAAATAATCCAAATTTCAAAAAAACGCTTCGAGAAAATTACCATCTCGGATCAGTTGAGGTTGAAATCGGAGCATTCCTTCTATTGGAAAAAGTGATGAAAAAAAAAAAGAACAACATTGTGAAAACAACACGTTCTTCGCTGACGCTCCGCTCAGAATCTAAAAATCAGCGTGCCGTAAACACACATCGTTGGACGCGTGTGCCGTCGCACTGTACGTGTTATTCTAATAACAATCATTGTGCGTATAGATTTACAATTATATACACAAAATATCGACTATATTTTTATAACGACGTATTATTATGCGAAGATTTTAAAATAGCGAAAAAAAAAATAAAGGACAAAATACGAGCGTCGATAAACGTATACATAAGCGATACTCGTCCGTAGGCGCAATTTTGTTTTGATTTTTGGGAGAGCTTTTTCGACACCGCAAACACTCGGGGGGAGGTTTTGACCAGCAATAATGACAGTTGCGTTTACTATGTGTGTTTAAAAAGAAAAACGATAGTTCAGTATACTATTACATTACGGTAAACACATTTTATGTTTTTTTTAAACGGTGCACTGCAGTTTTTGCTGTCTCGACGAATTGTTATTAAAAACGTCTTGTAGTCCGAGGGTAGGCCTACAATTACGCCGATCACGTCGTGTGTATTATACACAGATACAAACACATGGACGGTTTGCGCGTCTCTCACTTCTAACGCACAAAAGCACCTACCTACTTGTCCTGGATGAAATGCTCTTTTTTTTCCCCGTGAAAAATAACGATTTTCTCGTGCCATTATCATTTTATACGCACTTTCCACGTCATATCAGATCGTTTTTCGTCCCACGTTTTATTCTGGCGACTCGATTTGTGCGATATCGTCTAAGCGCACACGAGTTTATCACATTACGTCTGCGGACGCGCAAAGTACGCGTATTTTACTATCGTTATTATTAATATTATTACACAACGTACGATGTGTACTGTTTGTTTTAATCACGTTAAAACGTACACACACACACACACATCGCACACGAATATAAATTAATGTCGTGTACGATCACACACGCTTTTTAAGTGCACGAATATTGTTATAAATCGTAGGGAGCAGTCGCGTGTGTTTCTCAAATCGAATTTGGACTGCTCGGCTTTTGTGCGAGATATTATATTATGTTTTGCGAACACGATGTTTATAGTCTAACACGAGCAGAGGCGTAATATCGCGTAATCTAATAACGACCGCGCATTTCATAATCTTTATAAACGCGCACGGTCAAAGGGACGACTACGTTAACCCGATAACGCCACCCCTGTTCCGCGCGCGACGGGATTCGATTATACAAATACAATATTATGTTACGTCGGCGAAACGACGCAGGCAGTATATTATCGCGTTTTTAAATTAATATATATATTATATTGTTGTATGGGCGCGGTAAAAGAATTCTCTATTAAACACCGTGAGCGAAGAAAGAAGTGGAAAAGAAGTCCGTTCATGACAATAGTGTTTGAAGGACGAATGTAACGGATGTACGAAGGCAGACCGAGGAAGGCACAAATCGATTTGGACGTCGTACACGGATCGAACGTATCGTTAATACGCGTGTCTGAAAACACGACGGTTGCCGCCGTCGAAAAAACGATTCCGAGCGAGCCCGGTCACAATCTCCAAGTACGAAATGTAAGAAAAGGTGTAACACAGAGTGTCTCTACCTATATCCGTCACAGGCGTCGTTCAACCGATTTTGAAAGTTCTTTCACCCGCAATTGAAAGCCACGTTGTTCCCGAGTGACATAGACTACTTCTCATTCGAAAGTTCCACCCCTAAGTAGGTTGTCAAGTTTCGTCGAAAATTCTATTTTTTTTTCTTTACGATTGCCACGCGACAAATATTAGTTTTTTTTTGTTTATTTTACCGTTTTTTTCCAAGTTTTTTTTTTTTTGAGATTTTTTAGGTATTACCATTTTTGAATTGAAAATTCGGCAAAACGTTGAATAAAACGAACCAAGGATATAAGCTGAAAAACGTTTCGACCGTCAAGATACTCAAGGCGCTGTGCATGTCACGGACAAAAAAAAAACACACATTTTTGTAAGACTCGCTAACGCTCAGAATCTAAAATCTGATCAAGTCTTCGCCTACGAGTTCATAGTTTAGTCGTTAAAATCACAGTGTTCGTTGTTAAGTTCAAAAAAAAACACGAAAATTGGCGCAAAGTGTCCTCAATTCACGGGTAGGTACCGAATTTTAGCGATTTTTGTCGTTTTCGTCATCTCTTCGCCCGTAACTGGTAATAAATCGGTATGAAATTCACTGCACAGTTGTACAAATGTATTGCAACGTCATTACGACTATAAAATTTCGAACGGATCGAAAAACGTTTGAACGAAATAAACACTGTATCGTCGTGCTTGAAAAATTAAAGAGAATCGTACATTATTGGTACGTTGTTTTTGTCGAACTTTTCGCCTCTCCGCGAACCGCCGCTCATTAACACGTTTTATCGCATACGAAATTGACACAATCACAGATCAACAATAGAAACACGTGGATGTTTTTATTTTTCTTAAAATTTTATCAGCGTCGCCATCGCAGTAACGTACTCGTAATACAATTGACTTTTTTCTTTCTTTTTTTCCCCCCAGTCAAACGGTAATAAATAACAGAAAAGTTTACGCATCCAAACACGCGCGGCGCAGATACACAGTCAGCTGCGGTATGAATTTTTATTTTTCGTCGCCCGTTTCGTTCAGTTTCTCAGCACAAAAAGTTTCTTTTTAATATCAACAGTTACTACGTATATACAACACACCAGTACGGTTGTCCTAAACTATTTATACTTTTAAGCGGTCAAAAGTCTAAAGCAATAACAGTTTATTCGTTTTGCACAACGATCATTGATCGTGTTACGACCTTCACAACGTATAATAATAGAACACTTTTCTCCGACTTTTCGACTCGATTCCGCCGCACATTTTCCCGTCGGCCGGCCACCGAATTTTTTACGGCCGTTTTATACGTTTCGAATACCAATCGACGTTTTCTGGCGAAAAAACACGAGAAAACATACACAAACGTGGTGCAGTGATTTTATTGTCAGATTTATGTTTAAGGATTTCCATAATGTTATCTGGTATATTACATTATAACAAATATATACATACATATATGTATAAAACGAACCGAACGACAAAATAAATTATAATTTATACGTTTCTTTGTTTTTTAAGATTTTTCGCTATCGCGAGAAGTTATTATAAGATCCGTCAGAACTATGGAAGAATGGCCATCAATAATACCTATACGCTATGTATCGATGATTTTAATGGCGGGTGTATAGGCACAAAATTACGAATTCGCAAATTTAAAATTCATAAACAAAGTATAGTTCGGTATATGTGGTTGGTATTAACCGGTTAAAAAGTTTAAGCTAAGTTAAAAAGTCAATTAACTTTTAACTTTTTAACTTAGCTAGCTTATTGTTTTTGTATTTAACGTATTGACTTATTCAGTTAAAAACGGTATTGCGTTGATTCAACTTTTTATAGTTTAAATTATCATTGTTGAAAAATTACCCGCGGTAATTTTCATTGTTTTGTTATCGAGCGGAACCTGCAACGACCAAAACAAATTCATTGGCTTTTTTTTATTTCGATAATTTATTTTCCCAACTATTCAGGTAAGTCAAGAATACTGTAGGTTATACGGCTCGTGAATATTTTAGCAAAAAGATAAATGTTTGATTTTTTTTTTTAACTGAATTAAGTTTATTCCATCTTGACTTTTAACTTATCGAGTTAATTTTTGTTGTTTGTTCAATTTAAACTTTTAACTGAAGGCAATTGAACTAACTTAACCGATGGCGGTTAATTTTTTTCACCAACATTTGCCTGTAACATTGCAAACATCCAACATGGTCCTCGTCTATATTCGCACCTAACAGCGAACCCGATCGTATAATCAATACACGAACTCGAAGACGTGTAGTGTAATTTCTTAAAAAATAAGAAACAATAAATTATTAATGAATTTTTCAACTATCAAGTTTGGTTATATTTTGTAGTTTTTCAGCTGTGTGTACACTGCTCGATTGGTTTGTTCTGACTTTTGGGAAGTTATGCATCATAATCAACTATAATGATCTCCGTAGGGTGTAACAAAGTAATAATTGTTTTTTTTTTTGCTATTTCAACAGAAACATTAATTACCGTTCAAAAACAATACGAAAGCTAAGTACGGTAATTTTACGCTAACTGTTGGTGAAGTGGTAAAAAGTAATACTTTAGCGACAAATATAGCTTAACAGTGTTTTGGCTTAACAGTGTCATTCGGTCGAATAACGTTTAGTAAAAGTTCATAATGACTATAATTTTGGAAAACAGAAAGAAAATGAAAGGACGTTAGCTACAAATGACACAGTTTCACTACTTTCAGTGAGTAAACCTCAAAAAGGACTTTTCGGTACTATTTGCATAAACCTTTTTTCGTTTTTCATGACATCGTTATTACGATTGTTTTAAATCAAATAAACGCGTAACGGGAACATATTTCGATTGGTACCACTGTTCGTAATACGTGTAATTTACAAAACGAATCCAAAAGATTATAATACTAATCTATACGAACAAATCCTGATCCGAAAGATATCAACAGCGCGGAAACTGCTAGTTATTTATTTATTTTAACGGGCCTTTTTACGGTATCTTGATTACTATTGAAACACGAGTATGTGAAACAATCAACTAGTATAAGTTTAGTTATACAAACTAAACCTAAACTACCTAACAACCCAACCGCGACTATTGTGTCTGCATCGGTATTGTACTTTGTAGAAAAATTTCACAAAAACATATTAACAACATATTGCGCGTAAAATCGTTTTCCCCGAGCGGTTTCCTGATTGCGGCTGATCACCCCGTTTGCGGTGCTTCTCGTCGTCGTCGTCGCCGTCGTCCCTTCGTATATTATACGACGCCGCGGTGCAGCGTGAGTAAAACGTAAACACGCGCCGTTTGCCCGACAAATCGACGTGGACGGTGCGGCGGCGTCGTTTCATTAAATCCCTTTTAAAAGGAGCCAAAGTGTATTACATCGTAATCGATACACCCTCGACGGCCGGTCCCTGTCCGTCCCTATCCGCGCAGCACCCTCCACGCACGGCACTCGCCGCCGCAACGTCGTCGTCCCCGGCTCGTCCGCACTTCCGGGAAGCGGTCGGCGGCGGAGGTTCGATCAAACCCCGGACACGACGCCGTTTGGGGCCGGCCTTTGTTTTCAGGGACCGATGTGAAACGAATTTTTCGCAACCGTCGTTTTAAAATTTCAGATTGGCGACAGTCGCGCACCGGAAGGCCGTTTTTAACGCGCGCGTTTTGATCGGTTTTGCCTCGTCCTTCTCGTGCACAGTTCTCCGACGGGTCTTCCAAGGGATTTCGGGGAGTTGAACGGTCGCGAGACTTGTAACATAGCGCGTCGGTAGCGCGTTTTTCGTCGTAAACAACGGGTTTTTAACCGCCACATTCCCGCTGACCTACTACAAGCAGAAGCTCCGAAGCGTAAGGGCCGTCGCTCCAAAGAACCGAGAACACAATATTTCACTCCCATTCTTTCTACCCTCTCGCCGCATCCCCCGGGTCCCTCTCGTGCACGATCAACCCGCGACACTCACCAACGCGCTGATTTCGTTCGTACGGTTTTAACCACGTTAGTTAGTACACCCGCACAGATCAAAATAATAATAATACGCACGTGCGCATATACGTATGTGTGTATCAAACCGTCAATAACACCGAACAAATCTCTCTCTGGGTTCAATAAAACCGTCGATTCTTTTCCTCGAGGATATTTCGTTTTCGCTGTCATCGCGCACTTAAATTTTGGTTTATGGACACTCGCAGCGCGTGGGTGGCAAAACAACGGGGCCGTATTTCAGACCCGTCACGGTTTACAGCGCGATAAAATGTAAAAAAAAAACGCGGCGGTCTAATGGTATCCGTGACCCGTAACCCGTTTTACTGCGAGACGCGTGTTGTACAGATCTCATTGTGTTGTTAAAATAAAAATATATCGTGAAACGGTCGTAATGCACAATAAGTACACGTGGTGAAATAAAAAACGTTTTTTTTTTTTTTTTGGCCACCGCTAATCAAACGCCCTTTTAGTCGACGACAAAACGCCGCCGTTCACCGCCCCGCACAGCCGCGCGGTGCTCTCGAAACATTTCGTACGTTTTTCGCGACCCGCGTCAGTTAGCCAAAGAAACGCTCGATGTCTCCGGTATCCCGAGTTGTACGGAAGCGTGCTTTTATAACGGAATGAATTTCAATCTTTTACATACAGGGGAGGAAAAAGCACGGATATTAAAAATACAAACGAAAATTGATGCACACGAAACACTCCATCTCGCCCTTTCGACGCGCAAGTACGTTTTCATCACAGCGGTTGAAAACGAGTTGACGCGAAATCACGTCTTTTTTTTTTTGAGTAGGTACAATTCAAAAAAAAAAGTAACCGCCGGGATCAGCGTCTTGGTCGCGTGGGTAGTTTGACGGGGTAGCGATTTTTTTCTTTTTCTGTGGACACATTTTCCATCAGGAAATATCTGACAGCGATTAAAATCACTATCGTACAGAACGCTTCGATGCGAACCCGTGTGTAGTGTAAAATTTTTAGAAAGACTTGTCACGAATCGCGTTGTCAGAGGAAATCCAAAATCAGGGGATCCTGACCCTCTCCTCCAATCCTTTCGATTTTTTTTAAATGAAAAAATTTAATTTTTCGGAGTTTTGTGATTTTACACAAACATCGTGTTTTTACCTGAACTACGGTGGTTATTTGCGCATGGAAGTGTCGGGAAAAAATTTTTTTTTTTTCAACTTACAGTATAACCTATGAGCTTTCATTTAAGATACATTTAAAGCTTGGAGTATTTCCGGAACGTTATCAAAAGTCAAGTTGAAAAAATTCGTAATTTCATACGCATTTTTGAACCCCTCCTGAATAAGGGGAAATTGTCTGACTTAAAAAAAAAAATATACCAAATGGTAGATATATTTAGTTATAGCAATTTGAAGGTGAAAAGATAAAATAGGATATCAAAACTTTTAACTCTTAAGATTTCTATACTCAGCTCAAAATTCTATAAATCACTCGTAACTTTTATCGAGCCTGTATCTCTTACCTGTTATAATATCATGTAAAAGTTTTCAGCTTGTTCCAATCACTATTTTGGATATTATGGCCAAAAAACTAAACCGTTATGTCTGACGCCGGATTTGGCGATTTTGCCATTTTTGTCGTTTACGGCACATAACTCGGGTAATAATCAAAATATCAAAAACATTTTCAAGTAAAATACAATTTAAAACCAACATCCCAAATTCTATTCAACGTAACGATTGGAGCACTCCTTCTACCCGAAAACGTCATTTTGGCAAGCAAAAAATTTAAAGTAATTCGCCGTAAAATTCTCGGTTTTTTTGTTTTTGGGGTAGAACTCAAAAAGTAGGCGAAATGCCAAAAAAATTTTTAACCAATGGTACCAACGGAGTCCCCATATATCTATCAGTAAAGGTAATAACTTTAAAAATCTGAGCATTCCTTCTACCCGAAAAGCTGTTGACAGAAAAAAAAAAAAAACAATCGTTGTAAAAACAATACTTTCCTCGCTACGCTCAAGAATCGGCAGTTACGAACAAAATAAGATAAATCTTATTGTATCTATAATATCTATCCAAGATATGTAGTTGAAATATATACTATGTAATACATATTGTTTATAAAAATGTTCAAGGAATTTTCGTTTTTATACTTTACACTATCTTTCGTTAATTATTAATCACCACATCTCTGCGTAGACTCTGAAAGCTGTTTTATCCTACGTTATATGACGTGCAGAGTATAAAATCGTTTCAATAAAACATCAATAAAAAAACACTTTTATTTGAAGCGAAACAATACACGACGCAAGCTATATAGTCAACGCTATTATTTCCGCTGTGATACAATTGATATCTTTAGACGCGTAAGAATACAATGACACTTTTTAAGAGTTTTCAAATTTTTATTTTGTTTTTTTTTATTTTAAGTTTTTAATAAACAGCGGTTGTTGCAAAGTTGTATGTGATTACTCTGCACCATTGACAAAAATCCATTAAAACAACGTAAATATTTGATCATCTTGCAAAGTACACTACTATCAGTGTCATCTTAAAGCCGTGAAAATGTTAAATTTAACAAAACCAATACGAGTGTAAAAATATGTGTGCATTCTGGCAATTTTTTTCTAGCACATTTTTTTCTTTATAATTACTAAAATATGATATGAAACAAAATTATGGTACTAAAATAAAAAAATAAAAAAAATAATTAAAACCCCAGATGTTTTTGTCAAAAACAAGTTTCTAAGCATTTTGACGATTAATAAAAGGTTTGCGGGTTAGATAAGTCGAATACAAAACAAAATTTTTAGTGCAAATTTACCCTCGAAGGCGCAAAGTATCCATATTTTACGGTAAAAAATTATTCGTCAATCGCAGTTTTCGCGTGTGATTTATCATTTACGTTCTAGAAATTATTACACTAGTAAGCAGCGAATTCGTCCGGTTAAAAAATAATGATTACATATTATCAATATTGTCCAACGTTATTTCCGCAATAATTAATGTATCCGACATGTTTGCACACATAATCGAAATATTGATGAATATGACATTGTTTAGTACAAATATTTCAGACGATCATAATCATTTGGAGCTATAAATACATTTTAAGTTTTGATAATTTCATAGGCTTTGTGCGATTAAAAGAAGTTGAGTGTATTGAAGACGCCTTTCGCACACCGCGGGGACCCATCCCAAAGTCGTAATCGCTTACATAGGTAAACATTTTTCTCACGTTTATAGCCGTCGAATTCGTTGCTGGATCGTGTTGTAAAAAAAAATATAACGTACTTTATTCATTTTCTCAATCGTGAATTCACTATACACTAAATATATACATATATACTACTTATAAGTGATAATATTTCGCGCGATTCCCATAAAAACGGAGCGTTTGAGAGCGTATAAACGTGTAGTAATATTATGTAGGTACCTAACGTAACACAATACAGAAACGTTACGATCACACACTATGTATATACGTAATATTGATACGAATATATTGTACAAGGTATAATATTATGCGATAGGAAAAAATACGAACGATAAAATCCTGCGTACGATACTACAGGGCGTTCGCGAAAAAACGCGGTTTTGCAGCAGTCGATCGACGATGGTTTTTCGAAGACAAAAGTTTTTTTGTACCGTCCAGTCAGCCTGCACCTGCGCTTTGGATCACGAGCTGAAACAGCGGATCGTAAAGCAGTTCAGAACCGATCTCACCCAGGTTTAGACTTTTGGACGTCCGGGGGCGAATCATTTTTCGAGGCCCGGTCAAAAATGAAAAGATATTATCCAAGTTGCGGGGGAAAAAAACTCCGCTTATTCCCAGACGAAAAACATTTTGAAAAAAATTCGCCCGGTAGTTTTTGAAAGCGTACGAAAAAAAGTACCGAAAAACGGTGTCATTTTGATTACATAACAATGAGATTACGCGCCGTTGTGCAATCGATACTAAAAACACGCTCAACGACTCCTCAAATAACGGTTTTCACGCGTTATTTACACTCGTCGTAACTAAACTTCGTGACTAATTTCTTTAACATTTCTAATCCGTATTTCGCCATAATCGAGTCGCGTTGCAGACGTCGTTCAGTTAATTTCGTACAGACGCAATTAACGTAAAACTTCTACGTTACGAACCAAAACGGTGTCCCGCGGCGTCGACTTACACGACGATTCCGGCTTTTGAATGTTCGTAAAACGCTCGAAAAACGAAAATATGTTACGAAATTTTGAAACCGGAGCGTTTCAAAACACCCTGTAACATATCGTAGGTACGTGGACGACGGATAATAATAACTGGCCAAACTTTGCGGGCCGATAAGAAGGTAGGTAGGTAGGTACAATACAAGTTTTTGCGCGGATACATGACGTGCCGAGGCCGTTACGCGTCGGGCTCGTTATCGTTATGCGCTTCCGGAGGTCGGTTTTTTCGACGCGGAAGGCCGTCGCGAATTGATCCGGGGAACGGTGCATGATAATGTCATTATATATTTTGTATACGCTTTTACGTGTTATTATGCCCGTACACGGACGTATATAACATGTTTTAACATCGTATAATATTCCGAGTGAACACTATACCTACCTACCTACTTGTTGTTATTGCTGCAGTACAGACCGTTCAAAAACTATGTTTTGCCTCTAAAATTGCCCAAGAGTACCTCTAAAATATATTGCACAGAGGCAACGATAACGCGAACACGGTGCACGTTATCGAAACACATAGGCGCTGAAAGAAGAGCTGAAACTAAAATTTTTTTTTTTCAGGGCTAGTTTTGTGTTGAGCCTGAAAGATTTAGCGTAGATATTCTGTTTAGTGACTGTTTAGTCGGGCGTAAACAGTAGTAGGGTACCTATAAATGTATAATGATAATAAATAACAAAAACGATTTTATCGTAACGGGAATAAACCACACGTTTATCGTGTACTGCAATAATGATGAAAACATCGCAGAATCCCGTGCGCTTAAAGTTAAACTAGTGTTGGGTAAACGCGATCACTAATATTACGTAGCGTTTGAACTTATGTTTTGAAAAGTATTTCGCAAAATCGTGAGATATTAAATTCATGGCCGAAACGCGAACACTAAGTAATAATTCAAAAAATCCATTATAATGTGTCGAACATGCCTATTAGCACACAAAATGTCGTACAAAATTGTGTGCACCATTAAAACTTTATAGTTTTGTTACTATTTACGTGCAACGGATTTGTATACCTGTGTTACCGTGTTAGGTCCAGTGCGAGGTTCCATCTTCAATCGACTCTGTGCCATCTGAAAACGCCTCGAACCACCCAAAAACCCTGGGCCCTTGAACGCACGATATCTCCGTAATATGGTTGTCGAAGCTTTTGAAAAGTTTCTGTCGCACCGTGCCCGAGTTCGAAACGAAATCGGATAGCACAATCGTTTGCTCAAACACTATTAAAATACGTATATTGAAAAAAATAAGTTTACGAAAACGATCGCCACAGACCGACGCGTGACACTGCGGGGTTAAATGTCGTACTGAAAGCACACCACATGTTTGTCCACAAAACTTTTCAAACGGAAGGCCATTAGTGCTGCCAGTTAACAAGCTACGCCATCAGTCGCATTACTTTATTTACACGTCTCATACGTATGTATAATATATATGTATTATATTAGCTGTCCCGACCCGACGTTGCCCGGGATTTATATTCGGTCAAAGCTCAGTGAATTAATTCCAAATTAAATTTAAAAAACGAATGAGTACACCAAGTCGCACAAAATTGGAGACACTGTTTCACCACCTTAAGGGAATGATTTTGAAAAAGCTTTAGGGTTGAAGAATTTCGAAAAATCCTTTCTCGGTGCTCGTCTTTGTTGTAGAAAAGGAAAGATATATAATAATAAGTTTAAATAAGGAAACCCTGTGCAAAATTTCAAGTCACTAGATCCAGTGGTTTGCAGGGCTATATCAATACTTGAACCCTTTTAACCCCTTTAGGGGTTTAATTTTGAAAAACGTTTTTCACGAGTTTGCCCACCTTGTACAAGGAACTTCTGTGCTAAATTTCAAGCTTCTAGACCCAGCGGTATTGATCGATGTATACAACGACGTTGGACGCCATTTTCACCCCTTTAGACGTCGGATTTTGAAAAATCTTTTCTTAGCACGCCCCTACACTGCTTAAGAGACCTCTGTACAAAATTTTTTAAGTCCGTGCACCCAGCGGTTTGGTCTGGTCGTTGATGAGTGAATAGGGGCGGACTCCTATACATAATTTTATTCCGACTGCATATTATAGCTGAACAGTTTACCGTAAGTAGACATTTCGTTTTCTGAGCTGCACAATTGAAGTCTGCGCGGTGTCGGTGCCAATTTTCCGCTTTTTGTAAACGATATTCATTATCAAATAAACGCGTTATGATCACGTGGTCTGCAGTTGGCGACTCGGCGGGACGCGCTTTAAAAGTCCGCGGAGACGCTCGCGTGTCGCGTATACATGGATCCCTGACGGGCCGGAGCCTGAGAGGGGATGCTCGAGTTTCCGACCCTTCGAGTGATTTTCGCCGCCACCACTGCCAGTCCGGGTTATAAACGCCCCTCTCGCGCTTCGTCCCCGACCACCCCCGCCGGCTCACCACACCCCATTCGCCACTGCCGCCATATTTTGTCCCGCGGGGTGGTGTACACGTATCGCGGAGAGGGCATCGCGACATTGGGTTTTACGTACGGTGTGTGTAATATTTTTCCGGTGGATTTCGTGGATCCAGTGGATTTCGTCCGAAACTCTATTCCGTCGTTGTGCCCATAAAAAACGGTAATTTTTTAATTTTTTTCAGATCTTTTCGGGTCCGAGCTGAACGAGCTCACGCGGATACTACGTGAACGTTACGAGTTCCGCAGCAGACAACGAAAATATTATCCAGACGATACATTTAATTAACTAGAATCCATCCGAACAACGTACGAAAAACGTAAGAACAACACTAGAACCCAAAAATATTTTTAGATTCTGCAGTGCGTCAGCGAAGAATGTATTGTTTTTACGATGATTTTTTTTTTTTTTTTCTGTGATCAAACGTTCTAGTAGAAGGAATGTTCCGATTTTACCGTATGATACCTCAAAAGATAGGTAATCGATCCGAGATGGTACCTACTGGGTTCGAAGCGTTTATTGAAATTTTGATTATTTTTGGAGCAAAAAACAAAAACGGCCCAATTTTTGAAATTGCCCCATTTGACTTGAAAATTATACACGTTTTATGAGTTTAGTGCTGAAATTTTAATTCATTTTTAAGGGAGTTATGGAACTTTGCAATTGTTATTTTACGGCAGTTATTATTCCATAAAACCTCTAGTTTTTATGTTTAACTCTCGAAACTTTAATACAATTTAAACAAGATAGTTTTACATATGTGGTTCATACAATTTTGGTTTATAGCCGATTTTACGTTGTTATTTTGTCATAAAACTCGTCATTCCGGGCGGCCGTGCACATCTTATGGGCGGAACAAATAATTACGAGAAACGTGTTTTTTACACATCGATTTAGATTTTTTTTTTATCATAACTTCCAAAATAAAGATCGGACCAAGCTGAAACTTTTACATAATACTAAAATGGGAAATATACAGATTTGATAAGAGTCGTTATGTTGTTAAATATCTTTTTATCACGACGTATAATAGACTACAAGCTCGGTCAGAATCGTGTTTTCGAAGGCAATGATTTATCGTTGCTCTCAGATATAAAACAATTCCGTTTAAATCACAACTTCTAAACTAGTAGTGACCCATAGCGTAGTCGCTACCCCGACAGTTTTTTTTATTTTGAGTTTAAAAAATTTGATAACATGCTTGCGCATATGATAAAAACACTGTGCTAAGAGCAGATTAAAATATGACGATTCGGATATCATATTTTTGTGTTTCAAAGCCCAAAGGGATTTTGTAAAATTTCAATTAGGCATATTAACTATGTAGATTGTAGGTGTTCGTATTTGAATTTTTGATTTTATTCAAGACTGTGCATAATATTAACTCGTTAAAAGTTAAAATCAAAAGTTAAGTAAATTAACTTGTCATCTCATTTTTTTCGTTAAATTTAAACTTAATAAATACATTTTTTATTTTAATTTAACGTGTAAACCTGCAATAATTTTAAAAAAATTTCAAAACTTTTGTCAAAAAAAAAAAAAAAAAAAAGTGTTACTAAAAAGAAAATTTCAAAAGAAAATACCAAAAAAATGGTTTAAAACAGAGTATCATATTACTAGGTACAAAACCATTTGAACCATATTTATTATTTTTATTTTAAGTTTATTTATTTTTGCTAGTTAACTATTATTAGGTATTTAATGAATTGAAAAAACTAAAGAAATTTACTTTTAACTTAACTTAAAGAGTTCAAAAAGTTTTTAACTTGCCTGGCCTTGATTATAATTTAAGTTTATCTACAATCGTTCATTCAAATATATATAAAAAAAGTAGGTATAAATTCACGTGCTGAACATCGGATCTTTTGTGCTGCCGTGTTTCTGCCAGTAAATTTCAATTCGTTCGAGCTATATTAAACATTGTTTTGGTTTTTGGATCTCCACTGAAACTTTTACACAATATTGAAATAGGTAAATTACGAGTTCGGTCCACGTTTCAAATTATTTTGAAAATTTTTGAGCCAAGTATAGAACTTTTCGACAGTTTTCATTTTCTTTGTGGTTTTTTTTTTTTCGATAAAAATTCAATTGAAACATCAACACAAGGTTAACAACAAGTATGTATGCTACTAATAAATTTCAAAAATCTACGGTTATAATTTTTTTTTTTTTTTAGTCATCATCGACAACAACGATCGATTGAAATTTCAGCAGTAAACTTGTTAAACACTTTTATAATGGCATGTACAAATTTCAAAGTCGAACGGAGCAATTTCGAAAATTTGGACGTTTTTGTTTTCGCTCATAACTCCAAAAATGATCGAAATTTCAAAAAACTCTTCAAATAAAGTACCGTCTCGGATCATACGTTAAAATCGGAGCGTTCTCTCTACTAGAAAAATATTGATCACGGAAAAATGAAAAACACATCATTGTAAAAACAATACATTCTTCGCTAACGCTCAGAATCAAAAGAATTAATAAATAGAAAAAAAGTTACCCTCGGGAACACACACACACACGGTCAGACACCGTGTAAAGCCCTAATAGGATAAAATCGTTTGACCGTCTTCTTTTTCCCGAATGAACCACCAGCAGCCGCACAAACATAATATAAATAAGCATTGACCGCGGTTCCAGAAAACGAATCGAACCACAATGTAAAATAATAATATATAGTCAGGTATTAGGTAAACGTATGTTACACATATTTCTACAGTATTATACCGAGGGAAACAAAGACCTTTTGTATTATTATTAATATTGTATACGTCCGACAGCGGCAAAGCAACTCTAAATGGATGTTACGGAATTAATACAACGATAATAATACGCCTGTATAAGCCCCTCAAAGGGTCCGAAGAAGGCAAAACACGTACACATCAATAAATATATGTACGTACAGGGTGTTTCAAAACGGTTCATCCGATTTAAAAAAGTCATATTTTTTTTATGAAATTTGATTTGTATGGGGGGGACTCGAAGAAAAAAAATATCAGAGTTTCGCTTGGGATTTATTTTCCTTCATTTCCGCATTTTTCCGTGCGTTGTTCGCTATCGTTTTGCACCGTTGCTATCTATCTGTAGAGTATTGTATTCTTTATTTTTTTTTAATCTGTAAGTCATATAAGCTGTAAAAAATAGTTTTCCTGGTTACAATCTGTCTCGCATACGTTCATTCGGTCTTTTCGAGTCAAACTGAAAGAATCGCGCTCCGATATTTATATTATTTTCACGGTGACACATTCTATTTAACAATACGCGATTTTATTGTATACGGTCTATTCATTTTTTGATTCTAACATCTGCAGATTGACCAGGATAGAATAAGTGTTACAATTTAATGGATTGTTTTAAACGTTATGAATGTTCAATGTGACCCCCGTTATACTCTAACGACGCGCAATATTCAGGCGATATTCGAATTCCTCATAAACGACTCGCGCCGAAATAGTCGGAATAGCGAGTTTTCTGGATGCTCGCGATGAACTGATTTTTACGGACTTTGTCGAATTCGTTCGAAATTTTCATTCAAAGTTCTCTGTCTACACCTGATGACTTTCCTATATTGACACAAGCGACCAGTTTTGTCGAAGGTTGTACGCCATCTTCGCGAATACCCTGGAAGAGGTTCAAATTTTCGTTCGATTTTCGAAAATCGCGCTGCACGGTAGTAACAGACCCGCGGCGCACTTCCCAACTGGCCCACAAAACGCTTTTTGCGGCTCAGTCGACATTTTGATGACAGCTAATCGAATCAATTAAATAGGTAGCTTAGCCATCCGACTAACGCGCATGTCTGCATCGACGAAAATTTGAAAACCCCACCTTTCAGATGATGATCGGTGTCACAGAGACAAAAACCTATGGACTGCGCTTAGATGGTAAATCGAGTCGCCAAAATAAACGTGGTGCAAAAAAAATGAATGAAAAACGATTTAATTTGACTGTTCCGTGAAAAGTACGTAACGATAAGTTTAAATCTCGATAAAATCATAATTTTTCACGGGAAAAAAAGCATAAAAATTATTTCGTCCAGGATAGAATCATGATTATTCATGGAACAAAGGGATAAAACTCATTTCGTCCATGAACGCACTAACATTATACATCGGCGACGAGTACTACATTGAGTAAGTTAAGTCAAGTTAAAAAGGTTTTTAACTTTCTGACTTAACTATTATTTTTGTTTTTAACTTATTCGGTTGGAATTCGTGCTGCAATGACTTTTTATAGTTAATATACTTAGCAATCACGTTGTTGCAAAGTTACCTGATATGTTTTTTTTTTTTTTTTTTTTCGTTATCAAGCGGAACCAACGACCAAAACTATATAATAATTCATCGACCTTTTTTTTTTATCATTTCGATTTTTGCGAAAAAATAAACGATTAACTTTTTCTTATAACTTGCAGGTTGAGTTTAATTAATTTTCTATGTTTACTTTCAAAACGTCTAATAACGTCGCCACGAGAACAGCCGCCTTCTAAAATCGGATGAATCATTTCGGAACACCCTGTACATGTACATTATTATGTTCGATATAATGTGTTATACGGCCATCGCGCACGTCAACCCCCGATCATCGCGGTTCCCCCTCGTTCCTGTACGTGTATACATACTTATATAATATTAGATTGTTTTTATTGCTCTCTCCCGAGCCGTTTCCATCCACTTTTATCACTGTTTTACTATACATTCCGCGTATATAATATTATATATACAACCTCTATATTGTTATTATTATTATTATCATTTTCCTCTTCTATATACGCACAGTCGTATAATAATATGTACCTAATAATATTATTATATAGTGTATACGTCCGGAAGCCAATAATACTAATAATATCGAATCCAAAACTTACCGCCCTCTTCCCCCAAACATACACACACACACACACACACGTAGACACGATATCGTCCTCCGGAGTGCCGTTCCAACTGCAGCACCCTCGCGCGACTCACCCGCTAGCCACACCTACCCGCAGCGCCGCGGAAAAGTCAAGTGTTCCTATTGTTTCTTTCGACTTTGTGGTACCTGCGAATGACGTTGCTGACATTTAACCAACACGTCTGTAAGACTTACCGAATTCCGTTTGACCGAACCACGTGGTAACTTTTTTTTTATCATTCTTATGCGACAGTCAAAACACTAAAAGCTTAAAATAAATTTCCAAAAACAGCCATAGGCGCATTAAAAACGTCTAACCGTCGTACGTATTTCTATGCACTTGAATGCTTTTTCAATGTATCTTTTACAAGACTGGACATAAAGTGTTTTTAGAATCCGAGCGTTATGGTATACTTTTTGAGTTAAACCCCGAACACCAAAAAAAAAAAATGGCGAATTTCGGAGAATTTTTACGGAAAAAAGTTTTAAGATTTGTGATGTAGTTTTCGTATAGAAGGAACGCTCCGATTTTCAAAGTCCTTTGGTGAAAGGTCTGTGAAATTCGGTGGTATACTTTGGTTGAGTGTCGTTTTTGAATTTTGCTAAGTTTGCAGAGTTTCACTCCGAAAAATCGAGAAATTTACGGCGGATATTTTCAGAATTTTCAGCTTATTGTTATGACGTTTTCGGACAGAAGGAGTGCTCCCACCGTCACGTCGAGTACCGCATAAAAGTTGCGATTTTGGCTTTAAATTCCGTTTTATCTGAAGCGTTTTTTCGATATTTTGATTGTTTATTCTGAGTTATGTGCCGAAAACGACGAAAACGGCAGTCAAAATTTTAAAAGCTTATAATAAACGTCTTAAAACAGCCCATAGACGCATTGAAAACGTCCGACTCGACGGATACTTTTCATAACTAACCATCTGCGTACGTATACTTTTTAAAAGACTACTTTTTTAAAATCTTTTACAAGACTGAACTATGTGCGAACAAAGAGACAGCGCTTTTTTACATTTTTTTATTTTGTTTTTTACATAATATGTGTTATTCGTGTATTATTAGAGTCAAACCGTTATCGGGTTACGCGGCTTAACGATTTTGTAAGATGCGATTTCGCTGTGCGCGCGCGGGATTTCGGCGACCGATTTAAGAGCGTTCTCTCGGCTCACGCAATATTGATCCCCCGGCGTTATTAATGAGACGTGCAATTTACAAAACGATTCGATGTCGTCGAGTTTAGCGGGGCACCGCTCCGAAATAATATAATAATATACGGGTACGAAACGCGCGCGCTAAACTTGATAATGTTCAAAATAAGTCGTTAAAAAGTTACACTAAATTTTCCGGAAATTTCGTTAAACTACTACAGGAAACATTTTGGGGGTCTTGACCGTCGTGAAAGCGATGAACGTAACTCGAAAAATGTCTCAAACAAACGTAACTTTAAAACCGAAATCCAAAAGTAGTCCTCAACGTAAATATCGGAGCCTCCTGCTGTACCCGTGGCTGTGATTACAAAACGTGAAAATTTCGATCCGTTTGCCGAAGACGGTCAAAAGGATTTTCGGTTTTCGGGCTATAACTCAAAAAATAATCTAAGTTGCCAAAAAAATGCTTCATGTAAGAAGTACCATCCAAGTCCATTTTCCAAACATTTTAGTGCTACGACGATTGCCGGCTCCCCGTGTTTACGGGGGAAAAAAAAAAACTTTATTGTAAAAACAATACGTTCTTCAACACGCTCAGAATCTAAAATTGAAAATGTAAAACGGTGTATCAACATAAAAAACTAAAAAACTGTAATTTTTATGAAAATTAACAATCGTAATGAGCAAAGTGCACGATTCTGTCTAGCTTACTAAAATTAATTAGTTGATAAAGTTTTGGCCATGGACGTATTACAAGCCTGTGGACGGCGCTTGTAGGACAATTGTGGATGAAAAACGATTTCATTTGATTGTTCCGTGAAAAAAGTACGTGACGATAAGCCTAAATCTTGATAAAATCGTTAATTTTCATGGAAAAAAAGTACGTACCTCACAAAATTATTTCATCAGCCCTTACATTATAGTGGCGACAAGTGCCTACTCGTTTGTTAAATGTGAAATACGCGCAGTCCATTGGTTCTTCTCATACATTTATGTCAAACGGTTTTGGCTCAAAACTTTGATTGAATCATCCGATCGTACTTGTTATTTTTTTTTTTTTGTCACGCTCGTCAAACTTCTGTTTTCATAATGTACAAAACAACAAACGTCCGCGTGAATAAAATGACAAGTGATCAGACGATTGATATTGCGCGGGATATCCGTCGTGAGGTCGAGGACACGTGTTCGCACGCCGTCGACAATTTTCACGCGTTAACGGCGCCCCGATCGCAATAATTGTTGTTATCTAGCTCGTTTGACATTTTTGACTCGCACGTGTAACACGTTACACAGGAGTTACAGGCCGAATATTATTTCATGTACGAAAAGCAAACGACTAGAATGGTTCGGCCACGTTTCGAGAGCGGAAGTAATAAAAGAAGTTTTAGTTAACAAAAAAAAAACGTCCATTAGAAAGACCAAGGACCCGATGGGTTGTAGCTCAAAGATATCAAAAATATCGAAGAAGAGTCATCTCTCGTATGATAGAGGGAAACGGAGAGGTTTTGTGATGGCAGCGATGGCACCTAATGGGCCGATAAGCTGAGGAAGAAGACGTGTAACGTGATTTGTATAACTAGAACGAAACGTAATTTGTCATAGTACGTTAGTTACTACGGTTAGTAACTTACTCAGTTTCCTATATGTACTCAAAGTCCTCTACCTACGTCTATTACGTCAACGCATTAACCGCCACACTAACTCTTCTTGCGCTGTCTAATCTCTTCCTCTAAAATCATCATACACTGTTTTACTTTTACCTCTTCTTCGGTCCTTTCCCTTCGAGTGCAATCTCCACTCATCCATTCGTTAGTTTTAATATACAAAGTGTGTGTGTAATACGAAATGATAAATAAAAAAAATATGCGTCTATATTGACCCACGTTCAAAATGTACGACGCGGCCGCGTTGCCTCGATGTACCGTCAATATTGCGCGTTCGATCGTTCGTTTTTCGTAATACAATACGAAATAATTTAATATATTATTATTATTATTGTTATTATTATGAATGGCCGTATTAGGACGATACGTGTGTATATAGCTCGTGCTGTCATAATTCATCTGTTTAAAGCACACACAATGGGACCTCTCGACGTGCAGCATTATATAATACGATAGGGGAGGAAACTATCGCGACGTTTGACTCGGGCGAGCGAATTAACTCGAACGGTCGGACCCCGCGTGCATTAGACTAATTCGACAACAATAATAACAATATACGAAACGTTTCATCGTGATTTATACGTCGTATTATTGTTATTATTATTGTGTGTTGAACGGCCGACGAAAAGTTGGATATTTTTTTTTTTTTTTCAAACGTTCGATTCGACGATTTTTTTCGACGTGCCGTTTTTATATCACGTATCATCGATCGTGTTTATAGTTGAAAAACCGTATATTATGAACAAAAACATACAATGCACGCCTATGTATACATTACCGATAAAAAATTGGTTAGGTTATGTTAGGTTCGCCTGACCTGAGACCGTTATAGAGGAGTAACAAAAGTTAACTGTTTGCAAAGATCAAACAAAAGTCGCCGTTGTATAGAAACTACAGCACGTAACAAAAACTATTACTGGTGCCACATTCGGTGCTATTGTTACGCTCGTATGGTTCGGCAACGATTTTAAAGTAATCTCGTCTTTGTCCATAGCCATGCGACAGTTCGAGGGAGAGAGAGTTCTGAATCTGTGTAATAATTTGACTATCAATTAAATTCGCGAACAAGTTAAGAAGAATAAGAATTGATTTGCAAAAAAAGTTAACATTCGATGATTTTAATCCGAATAACGCGGGTAATGTTTAGTATAAAATCGCCCTTAAACATACCGTCTATTCCACACAACGTTATACGACTCCTCGACGACGGTAAAAAACACTCGACGTCCGTATATCATAAATGATCGCGTTCCAGAATACAACAGCTGTCGGCAACGTCATAAACGCTTGTCCGCGCGACAACGAACGAGCCTATCTATGAATTCGAATTATTATAATATCCGTCCGAAAGAAACACGACGTTTCCAAGTATCGATTGTATTATAATTATAGTAATACGCGGTCAAGATTTGTAAAAAAAAAATGTCAAGCGAACTAATACTAGGACTTAACGTTTTCAACCCGTTAACGGACCGCGCAGCAGGGATAGTTCGTGTACGCATCGCCGCACTTCGGTCCGTTACTTTTGAAAGTCCCCGGCGCTTTTAATTCGATTTTCTCGGTCTCCGGAGCGAACTCGTTTTTCCCGACAAACACCCTGCGCGCCGCGTAATTTATTTACGTATCCGACGACACCGTCTCGGCGAGTCCGTACAGTTTTTCGTCGCCGCTGCGACCGCGACCGTAGGCCCTTTGGTCGCGCGCACAAATTGAATTTGCACGATACGACGTCGAGTATATAAATCTCTTCGCGTAATGTACGAGTGACCGTTTTGTACTACCATACGTACAGGGTGTCCGAAATCGCAGGGATTCGCAGGAAAGTAAACGAATCAAGGCTGACGCGCGCGGATGAGACGTCGTCAGGTTAGGCGAAAGTCGGTCGAGCGTATTTTTCGTGAATTTTCGTCGGGACACTTTCCGGATAAGCGGCGTGGAGCACCACCGTTTTTCCTGCCCGTCGGTTCGGCCGACTCGCCCCGAAAACCTAAACGAAAATTTCCGAACCGAGCGGATTTCGTCCGAAAATTTTCCGCGGGGTCCGCACCCACACGATTCCAAACATACCGTACACGCCGTGATGCGCCGGGCGAACAACTTTGGGGATTAACGGCCGTACGCGAAGATAAAACACGAGGAGAAAAGCCATTATTGAATTCCGAGAGGGTGCGGTCGAAAGGGTTTCGCAGTGTATATAGGAGGTGCACGAGTACCGCGGCGAGTCGACCTCACACATTTGTCTAAATTAACCCTCCGTCGTCGAGCGTTATTTTTGCAGACGCGAAACTTTTGCGGACCCTCGAAACGCGTGTCCGACGACCGTTTGACCGCGAAAAGATGATATTCCTGAACGCTTGCCAACCCGCGGCTCTCGCGCCGACGACGGCGGCCACTTTTACTACTACACTCTCCTCGGCCGACCGGGCGCTAATGTTTTCGATTTATCGTCTAGGCCCGGGCGGCATGGGAATAATAAACCCTGTTGAAATTAAACTGTCGAGCCGATATTTTCGGCGGTATTCTCGCCGAAAATACCTAACCTAACTCGTATGTAACTGAGAGGACAGAACGAGAAACGAACTCGATATGGTCGGAGAAGACGACCGCGGTTTGGACGTGGTGAGAAGAGAAACTGAAGCAGTAAGAGCCGCGGTTGCGAACGTTGACGGGAAAAGAGGTGGACCGGGGGGTTCGAGGAAGAGCGACGGATGAGCGTGGACAAAGGTGGTCGAAACAGTCGGGAAAAGGGGCAATATAGACGACCGATGTCAGAACCCGATAAATGCTAGTTGCACACCGGACGTCATCGTAATATACTGATTGCGAATTTACGAGATGAAAGAGGAAAAAAAAACACCGGGATCCCTGTAAGTCGCGTGGGTCGGCGGAGTAGCAGACACCACGCTTCGGGTAGGCATCACTGGTTCGGAAGTTGTGGTTCGAACGTAATAGTATCCAACAGCGATGATTACCATCTCGGGGAAAAAAAACCGTTCCGAGTGAGCTCGGTTATCTAGTGTACAGGTAAAAATCGAATTTAACAACAAAAGTTAATACCGAAAGTCGAATCCAATTGATAATTTAAATAATGTGTTGATGCCGTTCGGACCGTACAGCAGTTCGAGCAATTGCTATGATTTCAGTATCGATTGCACAACGGTGCGTGATTTCACTGTCGTGAACAAATCACGCCGTTTATCAATACTTTTATACGTTTTCAGATAATTTTTTTTACTAGGACACCAAAATTTGTTGTAATCTTAAAATTTAATCTTCCAATCTTACGTAAGAAAAATTTGTGAATTTTTTTTCTAAAAACAAGTCTCGACCGTTTTCCAAAATCGTGACGATGGATTTTCGACACATTTCAGTGGCGTACACGTATATTATACGTCGACCCTGTGTTTTCAAGAATTTTTCGTCGAAAATTAAATCTTTTATCGAATCACAAAAAAAAAAAAAAATGGAAATTTTTAAAAATTTAAAAGTATCATACGAAACCTGTATTGTTTTTATCCGTTGCGTGCAAAGGGGTTTCAGCCGGTTCCGCGTCTGTTATTTTTGAAAGTCGAAAAACTACAAATCGATTACGTCGGTGTTGCCGTAGTTTTTTTTTAACGTTTTTCGCTTTTCGAACTCGATTAAGTGTCTCCAGATCGCCTTTCGTCAGAGCTGTTGAACGTGAAAATCGGAACTTCCCTCGACTCGGCACACGAGAAAAATTGTATTTTGTGTTATTATAAAAAAAAACCTTCTTTTCACCGTACCGTGTCGTCGTCGTCAGCGGCTGCGGCACAAAAGACGGTAATAGTATATAATACGGTACGTTATTTTTCCCTTTTTTTTTTTTCATTCTTTTTCGGTTCTTACAACAATAAATAATAGTAGTCCCTGCGCGTCTTTGACGGCCGGCTCGCTCGCTCGTCCTTGGCCATTGTAACGCGCGCGCATAGTAATAACGATTAACTCGCGGCCGATGAATGTGTGCCCGCGTACACCTACGTCGTATAATAATAATGTACATACGCATTATACAGTAAACGGACTCATTCACAAATTACCCCTTTTTTTTTTCCATTTTGGCCCCCCCATTCATGATGACGCTACCACTTTTCGTGTGTCTCGCGCCATTCAATGGAATCTAATGAACCCACGCGCACCGTTTATCCGACGTTTTGTTTTGTGCTTTTCTATCGAACGAGGAGGAGTACTGCGCGCGTCTTACGATATTAACCGTGCACACGTACGTTCGGACTCGTCGCAGTAGTCGGAGTATCTCGTCGGAGTAGTCGCGTTTACTACGAAACCGTACGCCGAAAGGGTTAACCGCGTGTAGTTAAAAGGTCAGTTTTTAACTTTTCGGCTAAAAACGCTTTTGCGTCAGTTCGACTCTTCCATAGTCGACGAGTGTCGCTCGTCCAAAACTGATCGTTTATTATCCCGACTATATAAGGGCAAGTCGAAAACACCATGTATAATATGTATATATGTACAGGTCGACTTGTGAATGTTTTAGCAAAAAAAATAAACTACCGATTAACTTTTTAATTTCTTAACTCGGTTACGTTTATTTCAAAACGATTGAACTACAGTGGCGCAACTAGAGCTCAAATC
>CM029359.1:38587883-38621839 GCA_017140985.1 Hormaphis cornu
TTGGGGGTGCTAAAAAAGAAGTTGGGGGTGCTTCAGCACCCCATAGCACCCCCGTAGTTGCGCCACTGCCTGGGACTTGGGAGTGCTCAAAATAAAGTTGGGGGTGCTAAAAAAGAAGTTGGGGGTGCTTCAGCACCCCATAGCACCCCCGTAGTTGCGCCACTGTTGAACTATATATATAATACATCGCTGTTAATTTTTTTTCACTGACTTGCCCAACATAGATAGCGTAATACCTACGAGAACACGCGCCGAGCCGTCGAAACAATAACAACAATCGTATCGTTTTCCGAGGTGGCGTAAAATATCGTTAACCGGCGAACGAGTTATTATTATTACGATGTATTGCTTGCAGCAGCAGTCTACCGTGCACAGCGTCCCGTCGGAATGAACGCAGTGGCGAGCACAGGGGTCGAAACCCTTCCCGAAGTACTTAATGAAATTTACGTTTCGAGACCGTTAAAATAAACCGTTGTAGATGATTTTTGTTAGATTTCGAAAACCACCTCCGGGGAATTTTTTTCCCGCGTTCGCCACTGACGAAACGCGGACGTTGAATGTGCGAACGGAGGCTAATGCGGTGCGACGTCGGGGTGTCGGTGAAAAAACGCAGGATCGATATGTTTCGCACGATAATGTTTTATGGTTGAAAATGTAGAATTTCGATGAGGTAAGAATTTGAAAAAAAAAACGACACATTTCCCTCGTGGCGAATCGTGGAATATGTTTTTGGTTCTAGCACGTTTTTCGTTTCTCCACGAAAAATGTTAAAAAAAAGGGAGTACGAATTCTAGTCTGGGCGACAAGTTGCGCGTTTGGCGTAGCGATTATGTTTCGGAGTGGGTTGTAGACCGATGTTTGTGGTTCAAAATTGTTTTTTAGTGTCTGAAAACAACGGTGCATTGGAAAATACGATTCGCATCCAGCTCGAAATAAAACGGACTCGACGAAAAATATCCAGCAGTTTCGGATTTCGAATGCTATCCAAACGCGCAGACTTATATGCCGTTTGATTTTGAATACATTAACTGTATTGCAGTTTGAATACGCGCACTAACATGGTCGTAAAATAACAATACAGAAATGAAACTACCCAAGTTTTCCAGTTCTTAATTGAATTTTCCGGAGTAACATAATACGAACGGAACAATGTTATGATATCGCCACTAGATATGAAATTCATGTAATAAAGTTTCTCGACGAGAGCGTGTATATATTTTGCGACCGGGTCGTAAAATAATAAACGTTCTATCAGCAGCTCACATGCTAAAATTGAAAACGTAATTTAATTTGCTCTAAGTGCGTGTACAGAAATTAATGTCGCGGCAGCGCAAAAATTATGGAAGGTAATTATGACTCTTGGTTACTTAAGTAATTAACGTTTCGTTGTTTCTACTCAAATACACAGTAATTTAAAATTATTTTACAAACATAAAAATATCTAATTGTACCTAAACCTGATAACCCGCATAATGTCGTAGTACACTCGGATGTATCATATTATAGCTGACTGATTCACTGCCCGCGGGACGTACAGGGGGGTATTGAAACTCCATTAGGGGTCAGCACTAAACTACTCATGTTTTGAGTACAGTCGTTTGGACAGACCAAATACAAAACAGCGGGTACCCGGCGCATGTTCTACGACGCTAAAAAAGAAACACATTTTGGCTGTGCTAAAAAAGAAAATTTCGTTTATTTACCAGTGAGTGTTCGTCGTCTGATACAACTAAGTTTGTATTTTTCCAATTTTCGTTCTGAAAATGGTTTGGGAGCACTTTAATCCGTTATATTCATAGCGTAATAATGAATTTTTTGTCTTGCCAATACATTTTCATTTTATAAACATAATTTTGTATTCCCACGATCTTGATTTTTTCGGTAGCCAACACTGGTAAGTTTAATTAAAGATAAAACACGGTTTTTTCTATATGATTTTGCAAATAAATAAGTTTTCGTAGTTTTACAGCCGTTTCAAATCGATAAAATATCGTCATGATTTCGATATTTCAATTATCATCTATTTTTTTTTAAGTAAATATTTACAAAAATGATCTTGTAAAAATATAGTAGACATTATTATAGCGAGTTTTGAACCGTTTTCAGAACAAAAACTGGATAACCGTATTAATTTACGGAACTGCTGAGACCGTATTTGCAACGAAGACCCCTAACTTTGACTCGTTAGGAAACGAAATATTATTTTAAGTTAAAATTAATTTCATTGATTTACTAAATTAAAAGTGAACTCACAAAAAAATTAACTTAAATTAAAATAATAATGATATTTCATATTTTTAGTTCAAACGTTTTTTAGCATTATACATTTTTCCTCTGCTTCATAGTGTTTTTTTCCTCATTTATTCTTTTGAAATTTTCTTCTTAGTTACACGTTTCTTTCACGTTTCTTTATAACTGGATTTGAATTTTTAACGACAGGGTCGCCACGCTTTCGAAATTTAAAAATTCCCTGATTTTTCCAGGATTTCCAGAGAAAAATAATTTTTTCCCCACTTGAAAAAATTAATTTTAATCTTTTTAAATTCATCGAAAATATTTTTTGCCAACGCCATTAACGACTGTTTCTTTTAAATTTTCTGACAACTGACTGTTAATCCGTATGCCCCATACATAGATCGGTGTGATCACAGATTAAAATAAAATTTTAATATTTCAATCGCGAAAATTAACGTACCTACAGTGTTACCGATAATAATAAATTGATTTCGTTACACAATTGAAAACCGTCCTGCAGACGACACAGCGCTATAAGGGACAAATTTTGAAAGTAATAAACGTGAAAAAAAAGAGACGAAATTAAAAATCGTTTTTCAACACGGTTACAAAATCGGACGATACGTTTTCGGAAAACTTACGAAATTCCCGGTACTTTTCTATGTTTTCCAGACAAAATTCCCGGTACTTTTCCAGGTTCTCCGGATGACCACCACCACCCCACCCGAACATGTTTCAATATCGATATTTCGTATCGATATTGTGCTGCAGAGACGGCAGGACCGTGTGATCTTCGAATCCGTAAACAATATTATGCGTTCACGGCGAGTGACAGCTGCGCTCGTATATTACGATATTATATTGTCGTACATACATGTATATCGTAACACACACACACACACACCCCCGCGGCGGACGTTCAATAGCGCGATCACTTCCTCCGGCAATCGTTTTGTCCTCGTGAAATTCCAAAAACGCCCCGGAGACGTGAATATAATATAATATATGTAGTACGGCGGAACGCCTTTTCATCGCAGTAACCCGCACGTAATCCATATATAATAATAATACGAGTGCGTTATGTGTTGTTATAATAATAACGTGAGGTGTACATGGAGCATGTTTTTTTATTATTACTGTTAGGTATATTATTCGCCACTGATTTTCTTCAAACGCACGTTGAAAAGTAATGACGAGCCGAGCAAAAAACAATGGATGCCGGGATCGCCGCGCTCTGACGGAGTGGCGACTGCGCTTCGGGTTTGGATGTTGCGCGTGGTACGGGTAGATGCACCTTGCACGTCCTGGTAAAAACCGTGAAAAACTCTTTTCAATATTTTACGACGTATTCGATTAATTTAGCACGCACGAGTTTGAAAACGAATAATTTTCTACGACGGTACGGAGTTTATCGGCCGTTCTGACGCCGGATCTGTCGTTTTCGGCACACAACTCGGAAAACGATCAAAATATTAGAAAAATAAAATTCAAACCGAAATCCCGACTTTTATGTGGTGTTTAACGATCGGAGCACATTCCTTCTACCCGAAACGGTCATTAGAAACTTGAAAATTTCATATTTTTCTCCGTAAAATTGTCGGTTTTTTTTTTCGGTTTATGGGGTAAGACTCAAAAGTAAGGGAAAGGTTAAAAAAAAAAGCTTCAGTTAAAGTACCACCGGAGTCCACGTACGTTGTACGAGTACCTGAATCAGTAGAGCTGGTACTGATAAATCCGAGCATTTCTTCTGTACGCGAAAAGTTGTTGATAATGACATAATTATAGTGTTATTGACACAATCGATTTAAATTTTTTGCCACAATAACGATCGGAAACTTTCACATACAATTATAACCGGTAATAGAGATACAGGTCTGGTTTCACTGATTTCAAGAAACTTCAAAAATGTCTAAGCTAAGTGTAGAAATTTAAAATTAACAAAAAATTTAGATTTTTTTGTAATTTTTCTTAGATAAAAATTTAACTCTCTCCACGTAAAGTCTCTTGAAAATTTGATACGGGGTTCCAAACATGTGAGTACATTGTGCTACCGAAAAAATTCCAAAATCCGTAGTCACGACTTTCGTACTCGGTTGTTTGGAGTTATTTTAATCGTGTCGTGTGAGAATAAAAATATTTTAAAAAAAATCCGCCGCGTAGGTTCCGAAAGCGTCGAAAAGCGGTGTCATTATAACGATGAAATTACGCGCACCGTCGCGATAGGTATAAATACTAAATACGTTATAATAAATCCTCAAATACGGTTTGAGATTTTCACACATTATTTAAACTTAAATTGTTAATGGACCGCGCCAAACTATAATCTCTTTATTGCTCGTCCGGGTACGTTCTCTCTGTTTTCGCTGCCTATTCGTGTCACCGAGGAGAGCTCGCCACTCGGAATCGTCGTACCTACGTTTTCTACCGTGTGATCCTTCCGTCCGATTAGGTTCTTCGGGCGTTTTTTTTTTCGCAAACAACGACACGCTTATGGCTCCTCTCACTCCCCGTCCCCGTGAAAACGCGAGTAATTTATTAAAGAGGGCTTCATAATAAATAATGATATTGTTCGTATTAAACGGCCGGCGAAGGCGCGACATGTGCGTTTGACGGGCCCCGCGCGATAATCCAATCAATGAGACTAATAGTGCCGTGTTTGACTCCACAACGGCAACTACTGCAGCGGTGGTAACCAATAATGATTATGTTTCGTTGAAATCCGATATATATATTACGACGGGTATGATATAACGTGTGCGTTGATTTTTGACGTTTAATATTGAAAATGCGGTGTCAATCACGTTATGTACAAACACCGCGGATATAACACGATATTACTTACACCTACCTGCACGCCGCGTAGACAAATGGACTGCGCTGGTTGCAAACGATTTTACGGTTGTTTTCGCGATTTTGACGCGCGAAATTCGCCAGATCGTAAATCATCGACGGCCAACTCGCATGACGGACGTTCGACGTTCTAGGGGCTCACCGCGGTGGGTAAAACAAGGTGGGTCTGATATAAATCCTCCCACGGACTTTCTGGCACAACCGTTTGTATTTTTCCGATTGTCGAGGCTGAAAAAATGTATGTGAAGAGAGAAAAAAATCATCATTGTTTTCACAGTACAAACGGATTCGCGCCAATACGTTTTTAAAAACATCATGTCGATGATTTTTATGGTAGGCCGTATCGCCGACGAGTTGAATTGAGGACGCTGTACACAGTGCCGGATTACCCATAAGGCGGAGTAGGCGCCCGCCTTGGGGCCCTACTCATTTAAGGGGCCCCGTGAAAACGAAAAACCACAATTTTTTTAAAGATTTATGTAAAAAATAATTTTGTTGGGGCCCAAAATTTTAATTGCCTAGGGGCCCACCAATGTTTAATCCGGCACTGGCTGTACAGTTTTCACAAGACGTTTTTTGGAAATAACATTTTAAAACTGATCGTCACGATTCCGCCATACTTCGCGTGTTATTTATTTCTTTAAAAATAAATATAAAACACAGAAGACATTTCAGAATTGGATAAGTATAGTATAGCCGCGTTATTTTACACGGAACTGAAACTATACTACTCGCGTCATGAAATCCAGTGCGACGAAGAAAGGTTTTTTCGCTCAAAAGACCGCACGCGGGAAATCTCCAAAGCATCTGTCCGATCGAATCGAAATCGTATATTATAATTCGGTAGGCCGCTACTACGTATTAAAATTTTCACTCGTCACTAAGTAGAATTAATATATTTTTCACGCGCGGATACGACTTTCGGACCGTTCTCATTGTTAAATTTAGTTTTCACCGGGTCGGGCTCGCTCAGGATCGTTTTTCCTATCGCGGCTTTCGCGGATGGTAAACAGCGATCGCGATTATTTACGAACCCGACCAAAGCGTATGGCAAAGCGGTGGTGGATTTTGATTTTTTATACGTTTTTTTTCTGCAAAACTGACCACCGCGAGCTCGGCTGCAGCTGCATACACCGTTCGGGGTTCCCGGGAGTTACAAGTCCGATAATACACGTTTGATAGTAATTTATAAACACGTTTTATTGTACGTGGTGGTACACTGCAGGTACATCGGGACACGAAAATCGCCATGCGGTCCGAGACCCGCCGCTGTTCGGCGATCGGCCGGAGCCAAGCAGTCTGTGACCTGAAATAATTCGTTTCTACGGTTTTTACTGTCCAACGCACAATATATATACATATAATACGACATGTGTATAATACGTCCGTCGCTGTTATTATTATCCGTCGTTATTGCATTGTATATTATACGTACAGCTGCTGAACACAACACGTTAAGATACCTGCAAACGGAATGCCGCACGTATTCTGGACATCGCAGTAGTTGTAAAACGTATTTTAACGGCCCTTTAAAACGACTCCGTCGGAACGCGGTGGCCGTCGAAACGCTAACGACAAAAAAAAAATATATAAAAATAATAAACGGACGTATAAAATATGTGTGAGAATCGACCGCGGTGCTGTCCGACGATATGATTATTATTTTGCGAGCAAATAGACACAATATCGTTGTTATAACCGTTTTACGACTGTTCTGTTTCACCGGACGCTGTCATGAAATAATAATATTTGTATGGATTATTATAAATTGTCAATTTTGTTGTTGTTGTTAGTTCAACGCGTTAGGGCATCAACTATTATATACAGTTAAAAAGTTAATTTTTTTTCCTTAACTTCACTAGTCAACTATTTTTGTTTTTAACTTATTTTATTGCGTTGATTCGACTTTTTATAGTTTATTATCGTTGTTGCAAAGTTTATTTTTATTCGTTTTCCCTGTCGAGCGGAAGAACTAACAACGAAAATTTATTTTTTGACTTTTTGTTTCAACTCGATTCTCCTAACTATTCAGGTAAGTTGAAAATACATATTATACTTTACTAAAAAGGTTTTGTAACTTGTGAATATTTTAGCGAAAAAATAAATCATTATCTTTTTTCTAACTTAGTTTAGCTCATTTTAACTTATCTAGTTAATTCTTTTCGCTGTCAACTTTAAACTTTTGACTGAAGACAATCTAATTGAACTCACTTAACTTATTGCAGTTAAATTTTTTCACCAACTTGCCCAACATTGCCTTTTAGTTACGTTTAAGTTGATCGGAAACGGTTAGAATAATTTTTTTTTCTAAATATTTTAAGCCACAGTAAAAAATCACTGAGGAGTAAACGTCAAAAGAAAATGCAAAATTTTTTTTTTTTTTGAAGCGAACAAAATGTCATACTGCAGGGTACAAAACCACTACGCGGCGAATCAACATTATGAAATACCGATTATCTTTATTTTTTTAGTCAAGTTAAATTTTTTTGTTAGTATAAATTAAAAAAAAAACTAACTTTAAACGTAACTTGATTTTTTTGTTTTTTGGATAAACTATTGACGAGTTAAAAAAAGTTGTCGACTTGTCCAGCCTCGGTAATTAACCTATAAAATTCCGTTCACGGCGTAGGAAATGGGCGGAAATCAGCTGCGAACGGGTGGAAACTTATTCAGTCTTGTAATATTATACACAAATATTTATTTAATTTTATATTTTTATCAGCGACGACGTTAAAAACGTTGTATTGTTTTCGAGCCGTTGGAGAACGGTACGCTTTTTAAATGCGAGTGACAAGATATCGAGGAGCGATTCGAATGAATTTTTAAGAGGATTTATATCCCATCACCACGATACGCTTTGGTTTACTTAATTAATCTAATTTGAATAAAATCATAAACTTTCCCAGCTTTGAATCTACAGGATATAATATACATACGGTAACTACAGTACGATTTTGGAATAAAACGTAGCTGAAAACACAGCACGTATACCGGAATGTTGTTTTAATTATAACTGTATAACATGTTTTTTTTTCTCTCAAAAAATATTGTACAAACACATTGGCGAGAAGACGAAGAATAACGTTTGACGCGCGGCTATTTTTACGTGACATACATCGATAGTTAACGGTTCGTTTGATTATAGAACCACGTTCAGACCGTGTACGTTGTATAGTACATCTTGAAATGTATCATTATTATTGCGTTTGTAAAAATATGCGCGTCATTGTTTAGCGGATCGGTGAAATACTCGATTGTAGACGTACGATTAAACAAACCCCACGGACTGCGCTTCGATATGAGTCGACAAAATATCGTGGATGAAAAATTTGATTCAATTTGATCGGTCCAGCACGTAACGATTAGCCTGAATTTATGACAAAATCATCGTCTTTCATGGAAAAAAAACTGTACAAAATGATACTTCATCCACGACTGGCCCTTACACATTATACAGTTGGCGACGTGTGTACTTCCTTACGTCTGTCGGTCGTAGGTACGTACAATATTTCGCGTTTTGGTAACGCGTTTTCACGTGGGTGAAATCGCATAACCATTCATTCCGTTCTGGACCGACAATGGAGTTATGTGCTTTTGAAAATCTTCTCGTCGTACACATATCGACCTGAAAATTCTCGTTATCGCTCGCGCGGCACCGAATGATATGCGCGCACACGCGTCGATCGAGCGCGGCTGGTGTACTTATTTTGTGTAATATCTCTTGGTTCGACACCGCCGTGCGGGATTTATCCGGTACAATACGATCGGAATTCCCATCAGTTCTCAAAATGTTCTCCGCGACGAAAAATAAAATTATTACCACCATTGTATTTTGGAATTCCTCCAAGAAGTTTAACCCTTAAAATAAAAAATAAAAAACTGTCGTGATATTATTATTGATATGCTGAGGTGTTGTGATACGCATAAACCGTTGAACGTATCAAAACCTACATTGGATCAAATTTTTCCCGAGGACGTCGTAAACTTGCAGTGGCAAAATCTTTAGAGGAAAAATCTTCATATTTTTTCTATACACTCGTGGATAATTTCAGATTCTGAGCATAGCGAAGAACGTATCGATTGATGCGCGTTTTTTTTTAAACCTTTAAGATAATATTTTTCTTCGTGCGTCCTGAGATCACGATAACTCATTCAAAAATACTCCGTTCTTTACACTCGTGCGTGGTTCCCCGTAGCTCTGGTTCGTCGCAGGGTTCGTACATTTGTGAAATCAAAATTGAAAATCCAAAAACTAAGGTAAAAATTACGGAAAACGTGTTTTTGACATAATCATCGATCATTACTTTCAAAATAACGAGTTGAAATTTTCACACGATATTAACGTAATAATACTGTGAGTCTGATACAAATCTCAATTGATTATTTTCGGGCTACATTTATAACTTTGAAATATCCGAAAATTTTCACTTTTTTTTTTTTTCTGTTCGACAAAACATTTGATTCACTAGAAAAAAGATTTGAAAATGTTTATACAAGTGTGGCAATATAATTAAGATTCGACTGTTACTAAAAAATTTCAAAAATCGTTAGTCACGTTTTTTTTTTTTTCAATCGTTCACAGGAAATCATCGAAAAACAAGTCGACCCGGTGACTTTTTTAATCATTTCGTCTTACCTCGCTGCAGGTTGATGAAGTCACACAAATTTTATAAGATTTCTTTGTCGTATGTATACGTGTATACTTCAAGTTCCTACACGGTTTATGATTTTGACATCAACGAAAAGCTATTATTACTTTCGGTTTTTTTCGTTTAACATTTATTTTTTTTTCGACGGTCAACCACGTTTGATGTAAAACTATAGCCGAAATCGCGTACATCTATTCAAGTTTATACGTTCTCGGTTCGATGTGCTGCTGACCTCTAAGGGCGGTGTCGTACAATACTTTAAAGGGTAAATCAGCTTCCCAAACACGAAAAAAGCGATAGAAAATAAAACATATCGAACGGTTCAAGCGGTGGCATAATATTTCCCGTTTTGGGAACCTGTGGACGATCGTCATGCACAATGTAGACGTCATCCATATATACATATAGTATATATCGCAAGAATAATATTCTATATAATGCACTTTATGCGCGTTACGATTATGATAATGGTTCACGGACAATTGAACTATACATATATGTTACGTTATATTTAGTTTTAAATCTTCGTATAAAAACGCGTTTCGTTTACAGTATTATATTCGTACATAGTATTATGTATTATCGTTTGGAAAATGTAGAATACAATAAATCATTCGTCGTGACTGCGGTTCGATCGGTTTAGCATTTTACGACAATCGAATAAATGCGATTTTCTATTTTGAATTTACGATCATGGACTATACATAATATTAATATTATTTATACGAATACATCCGTTTCGAAAATGAATACCGCTGTTCGGCGAATTCGCACACGTCACGCGCGTATAAAAAAAAGCCGTTTCGAGCATCGCGTATTTTTTCTAATACGAAAAACTATAATACGCGCAAACGCGTAGGCGTGTACAACATAAAACAAAACTACACGTGTCGTAATTATTTTTCGAAATAAAAAAAGTAATTTGTCGAGAAAATTGTACGCCCTCGAATCACATTTCGGTGTATTTACGCGAAACGCAAAAATTGAAATTTTTGGAATATTCAAAAGTCGGTATATGTATTCTATCGAATCCCGTCAGAGCGCGTTCTGTTCCGTACCAGATGTCTTTGTGGGCAATCTTGAAGTTCCATCGCAAATTATTAAATTTTTTAGGGTCATCGTAAGCCTAGTGTTAACCACCACGGGTATACTTAACCAAACCGTTTTCGAAAAAAAATAAATAGAAATGTTCGTATGTTCCCCTTTATGCGAGGAATTTTTTAATTCGTTCATACGTTTCATATTCATTACGCCGCGCGTTTCGTACCGTTTACAACGGTTATGAGCCAACATTACACCCACTAACCTCAGAGTGTTTTGTTACGAGATAGATTTTTATGTTTTTTTTTTTTATATTGCCAATCCTATAACCGCATTAGTTATTATACGTATAATATAGGTAAGGTACATTATATTTCGAATTACAAAAACCGATGTGCGAGGAGAACTTACGATACAGAATTTTGTAGAAAATAAAAAGACTACGCTTTAGCGTGCTCTGATCATTCGGTTGTAAGGCGATTTCGGATACGGTCGTCGTTAAACCATTTGCTTAGGTATCGTTTGCGACGCGGTAACAGAGGTACGTTTAGCTCGTAACATAAACGCGTCGAAAACCGAATCACTCTAAATCGGACAAACTACGATATTCTCATCGCAACCAATATCTCGCGTCGCCCCCGTAAGACGAAGGTTTCCACATAACGAAACATTTATTTATATTTTTATCAGACCGACGTGCAGCGGGTTCAAAAAAAAAAAAAATGGAAAAAGAGAACGCGTTTCCCGCAGCGCATAATAATAACATAATTATAATCCGACGCGTCAGGTACCTACCGCGGCGTTTCGACGAACGTTTCTTCTCCGGGGTGGTGTTGTTGTTGTTGTTGTTGTTGTTGTCGTTGTACAGCTGTGTACACGACAAGATGGCGTCGTCGAGTCGTCGTTATCGGGCGCGACGCGTCTGCCGGGAGCTGCTGATAAATGACTCCATTTTCTAAAAAGTCCTCGGTTTTCTTCACGCTGCCGCCGCACACCGCTCGCGAAAAACAACTTTCCATACACACGACGAATAATATATACATTGTAGAAAAAAAAAAACATATATATACATGTACACGCGCGTTTACGACGTATCACTACGAGCTCGTGTATAATAATATATGATAAGCTCGTCCCTCTCTCCCCCGTCCCGTTCCCGCGCTATACTGCGGGACCCTGCGGCGTCGTGGGCGCGTTCCGCGAGACAGGGACGGAAGGAAGGAAGGAAGGAAGGAACATCGCGGCGAATATTGTCGTGTATAGGGTTACGCCGCCGCCGCCGCTCGTGTAAAGTGTTTGAACACGTCTTACGTTATACGCCACACGTGTATATAAAAATAAGGGTCGGAAACGGTTCGCGAAACCGTGAAATGTTAAACTTATTGGATTCTGAGCGACGGCGTGAATGAGCGCGCGTGTTGTTTTTACAACGGTTTTTTTCACAGAAAGTCGGTGTAGGTACCCGGGTCGAAGAATCGCCTGAAAGTTCACTGGATTTCCGAACATGGCCCCAAAGGGAGAGTTTTAAGGCGAAAAGTTTTGGCTGTGTAACGACGGGTTGAAGGTACCGATCGCGTCACGTTGAACACCGCGTAAATGTTGAGATTTTGAATTTTGTTTGAAACGTTTTTTTTATGGATATACTGATTACTCTCCGAGTTTTGCGGCGAAAATCCGGCGTTCGCAGACGTATCGGTTCAGTTTTTTTTTTTTGGTCACGACATCAAGAACAACGATCGTAACGAGCTGAAGCTTTTACGCGACATCCGAACGGATAAAAGCTTCAAGTGATCTCGGCAGTTTATGAGCAAAGTACGGATATTTTCGGAAAATTACGTATTATACGTCTGGAAAACCGAGCTCGGTCCGTTTTTTCGAGGGCGACGATTGCTTTCAGATATTAATAAAACGTTCGAATCACAACTTCCAAACCCGGCCCAAAGCGCAGCCGCCGCTCCGTCAAACTACCCGCGCGACCACCGATCCCGGCTTTTTTTTCATCCTGTAACATTTGAAAATTTTACGTTTCACAAATCACGTAATACGAAAACCCGCGCCCCCGGAAAACGTTCGATTTTTACGGCTCGCATTTTTCGCACCCACTGTGTTTACTTATTGTAAACGATATACTGCGCGATACAGCGGAGAGAAAAAGTGCATCGTGAAAAGAGACGAGGTCTCGCGGATGACTATTTTTTTCCCTTTTTCGTTTTCTCTCTACAATATCGTCAACGCGGCGAAAAGTTTCGATCGCCCTGCACCGCACAAAACGGCCGTCCCGAGTTCGTCGCGTCGCGCAGCGGGATCGCGCGATGATTTAACGCGACACTAAGTTATTTCGTCGTTTCGCCAAACCGTACAATACGACGACGTTATATTATTCGTATCGCGCGGGCGGGTGACGACCATAATAAACGCGCGGTTGTTTCGCAAAGCGCGAAAACTCTACGCGCGCGACACACATTATCGTAAACGTGTTAACTTGAAAATAAAAGGAAAAAAAGGGAGTAAGTTTGCTGGCGTGCGCGGGGCGAGAAGTCGTTTTCGGAGCGGGTCGCCGCTTCTTCGGAGTGCTGCTCAATACGGTTCAATAACGATCCGCAGAAAACGATGATAAATCGTGATAGTATTGGCATTAGAAACGGTAAAAGCGCGTTGTCGTATGTAAATAAATCATCGCGTTCGACAAAAACACAATTCTTCTTCTTGGCGAGCTATCTATCTGATCCGCCGATAAGTCCTGGGTGATAATAAAAAAAGTTCAATCCTGTATTATATACACACGTGTAAAAAAAAATAGTGTACACCCGGCAAAAACTTTTTTTTCCCGTAACGAAACAGTTCAGTTTATCACGTCATAGGTTTGAAAACGACGCGGAGTAATATTGTCTGTAACGTTAGTTTATTTTCGACGATTATGCCGTTTTCGTCGTTTTTGGCACGGAAAACAATCAAAATATCATTAAACGCTTCAAACGGAATAAAAGCCGAAACCCCAACTTTTATGTGGCGCGCGACGTAACGATTTGAGCGCTTCTCCTCAAAAAAAAATCGTCATTACAAACGTGCAAATTTCAAACATTTCGCCGTAAAATTCTCTCTATAAACCTATTAGAAAAGTTACTGACCGTGAAAATCGGAGCATTCATTCTTTATAAGAAAAGTTGTAGACAGAAAAAAAAAATAAACAATACACATTCCTCGCTGCGCTCAGAATCTAAAAACGATTTTTAGCTAGCCCAGCAGTTATCTAATACACGTTCTGGCAATAAACAATTTTAACAAAAAATAAATCTGTTTTATCATACCTAGGTACTACCTGAAATACGACTTATTTCGGGCAACTAGACAACGCCGAACAACATATCTCACCCCACACTACCTTTTGTTCTTCCTTTCTTTTTTTCGAGCAGTACTACGTTTACTTTGTTACGTTACGTAAGGCATTGGTTAGATGAAAAATTCGAGTGCTCTAATTATTTTTCTTCGAGGAGAATAAATTGTACAGCGTTTCAAATCGATTTTTTAGATCATAAGAGTGCGTGTACCTAAACAGCAAAATGTAACTGTTTTAGTTGTGCCGGCTTGTACAAAATTGTATTTGATGTCTCAAAATTACTACACGTTTATTTACATCGACTTTCATCGTGTGATTATATTATTATGTACAGTGTACGTATATATTTGTACTAAGTAGGCATATATATATATATATTGTGTGTTGTATCATTTTTACGGCCGAGTAAAAAGAATGGCTAATGGTCGCTCTGCTTTACTTTTATAAAAGAAAATTAATGACGTGTGTCGAATGATGTCGAAAAATGCACGCTGCGATGAGATCACATTAGTCCATACCGGAATAAAATATAAATCCGAAGATATAACAATATACAGTTTTGTGGGAGCTCGAGAAATAAAAATATTGGTACCTGTTAAATGTTTAAGGACCAAACATATAGTATTACTGCTACTCGTATAATTAAACTTATCGGTGTAACATGAAATGATACGCTGATTAAAGCATTAATTTCTTGACATTATCACGAGCTCAGAACGACGTTCAAAATGAAAATCAGAAGAATATAACCGTATTCGCTACTGAACGTCTAGAGCGACAAAATTAAACAGTTTAAATCTATATTATACAAAATGTCTAACAATATATATGTATATGGATATTCAATAACACCAGTTGGTCGAGCTAATAATATTCAATGGAAAATTCGAAGATGTTAAAGCCGAAATGTTTTCGAAAATTACGGGAAATTTTTGAAAAACTATAATTTAAAAAGGTTTTGGAACAATAATCTAAAATCAAAAGTTTTTTAAAATTTGAATTTTTTTATTTTTACAATCAGCTACAAATGTTTTTGTTAAACGATTAGTTAAAATATCTGTTAGGTACATTGTATAAATGATGACAATATTTCCAGTATATAAATAAACAAGTGTACGCAATTAGTCAATATTATTTATTCGTGGACGTCCGAAGGATTCAGACTTTGCGCGGCGACGATTTTTTCACGAATTATTATTTTAGATTCCGAGTGAAACGAAGAATGTATTGGTTTTCACACGACGCGTGTGTTTTTATTTTTTTTTACCACTATGTAATGACATTAACTCCTTCAATAATGCTCCGATTCTTAACGTCAGTACAACTCTAACGATATGTATATGGACACAGATGGCACTTTGAGGGATCTTAAACGTCGGTAAAACTGAAAAGCTACGATAAAAAAAAAACTAAGCGAAAATCAAGGAAAAAACGTTAAAAATTACGGCAAACGTGTTTATAATCGATTTAGATTCATAACTTCCACAACAATGATCGGGTGAAACTTTCACATACCGTTCGAATAGGTAAGTCTGATACGAATTTCAAGAGATTTCGAAAATCCGCAATTTTTATGTTTGTAGTCGTTGGAAAACTTTCGAAAATCAGTCATACCGTTGACTATTTTTGGCGAAAAATTCGTAACTCGCGCAAACTTGTTGTCGTGTAACGTTTGAAAATCGTGTACGTTGTAAAACAAGATTCGCTATCAGAACGAAAAAATCCGCCCGGTACGTTCGGAAAAAGTATCGAAAAACGGGTTTTATCTCGTTTGTACGACAATGAAATTACCCGCGATACTAAAAAAAAAAAAACGTAATGACAGACACCCCACACGGTTCGAGACGTTGTTTAAACAAACAGAATTTACTCCGATGTTCCCTCCGTTTCGCCACTCGTCGTTCTCGAATCGCGCGCACGTTTCTATTCCGCGTTGTTCAAAAACGCCGGCTTTTTTTTTTTCTTCTCGTTATCATCGTTATCATTTACGCGCGTTACTATTATATATACTCGTACGGAACGATTTTCGCGGCGGAATTCGAAATATCATCACATCCGCGGGTGTCGTGTACGGTCATTATACGTGTTAAGGTGTATCGACACCGTCCGGGGGGTTTTTATAACTCCGCTATAATATACAACGTCGTCGTTTTCACGATAGGTACACCGCATAATAATAATAATACAGAGTATTATAATGCGGGTGTTGTACAATGATGATACAAGTTATGTCATTATGCGCGGTCGAACACTCGCGGCGATCATACAAGCGGGGGACGTTCGGTCGTTCGGTCGGTCGGCTGCGGCGGCGGCAGACTCGCCGGCACCGGGGATCGTCTGCGGCGGCCGCGCGGCGACAGCTGCAGGTGAATATCGAAATTGATCCGATTTCTCCGTTCGAGAACAATATCAGCAGCCGCACACTATTATTATATTATACTGTAACGATATAGTAATAACGATACGCAAAGCGTACACAGCACGTACGCACACGATTCGAAGAAACGAATAAAGTCGCCGACACGACGAACGCGGCGATGTCGCGACACGATTTGGATTTGTGTGCCCGTCTCGCAGGTTTTCTGTCCCCAACGAAGGTTACGACGTGTAAAGAAAAAAAATCACGCTGTGTGTCGTCATGTTACGATGTCCGGTTATATAGGCTGTCCGGCCTGACTTGCCGTTTGTGTGACTTTCCGATCTTTTCAAGTCGCGTCAGACACCTCGCGCCCAGTGTCACCGCCGCGTCGCTCGAGTCTCGGCCGTAGGGGATGACGCGGGGGTTAATTAAAATGAAGGGCGCCCCCTATACGGCGTAATAATGTAAGTCGCGTGGGTAGTTTGACGGAGCAGCGGAGCTTTGGGGTCGCAGGGTTTGTAGGTTGTGGTTCAAACGCGTTCGGGGTAAGGGGAGCGAACCTTTTTTTTTGTACCAGATTTAACTGGTCATAAATATTCCTATTTAAACGAGAGTTTTTTATTTAGCTTTTTAATACCCGAGAGCCTACGAAAAAAACCACACGATTCTCTCGGAGAGCCCCGCAGTTACGTCCTGGTTTTCGAGAGTTTCTATACACAATTGGCTCGGAAATTTCGTCGAAACCACCGTCGAACAAACCCGTATCGTATACATAAAATATCGTACCGTTATTTCACGCCCGAGAGAGAAAGTGTCAACCGTTATAAAAAAACATTTTAAACAATCAAGAAAGAGTTTAACAACGTGTCGCAATTCTTGTCATCGCTATAAATACAGACCGTGCAGTGTAACATCGCGTCGCTATAACGCTGTACGCGATGGACCATTTAAATTTCAATTAAAATAATAATTATTGTATACGAACGGAGAAAACGAACGAAATTGTTTCTGCGGTGTGTGTGGATAACAAAACACGTTTTAACCGTATACACACCTACACGAATAATAATAATAATTACACGACACGCGTTTCGTTACAACAGACGTCGACCAAAAAAAAAGAAAAAAGAAGTGACACGTGTATACAGTTTATGAATAATGAATAGTGGGACCTATATATTCGCGTGGAACGATATGAAAAGAATAATGATTTCTTCAGTCTGTCGCATACTATACCGATATTATTCCGGTGTAGCTCGACGAACACAAGGGTAGGAAGGGTATCGTTAGATACACAATTAATAGGATTTTCATTTGAAGTTGACGCAATTATTTGTATTATTTTGTCGTTCTCAAACAAGCGTAACGTGTACAGCGTTTTCTTTGCTACCGTATCATAAAATAGGTGACTACACCCACGGTTTTGACGTGATATGCGAAACGATTTGCAGTGGAAAATTCCTCGTTTTCGTCGAATTATCAAGTTTTAGTCACAGCCGTAGTACTGTTTTAAACAAAAATTATCGTCTCATCGACGGCCGTACGAATAATTTCAACATTATTGAAGTCCTTACACCTATATGACGGGCAACGTGACCCGACCGTTACGGGTGCGTCCCCGGAGATGCGTTTTCGACGGACACCGTAGTCGAGTCTTCGGAAAAACGTGAAAGTTTAAAAAACCATACACCATCGATCCTGTACATTCTATTTATTTTTTTGGTTGTTAAAACCTTTGATATTACGCGATGTAAAAAAAATAGTCATTTTGTATACTTTGTACACCGCTTTGTCTACGTATTATCTGTGGGTTTTTGTCCGGGGGAGAGAGCAGCAGACCTTCCCCTGTACAGCGGTGTTTTTTCAAAAAGAATTTTTCGTCCGTTCACGCTGCACGCATTCCCTAATTTGTTTAGCTATCACGTAGGGCTCGTTTTTGTGTACTTCGGGCAGAAGTAAAATTCATTCGTTACGATAACCGTTTACAGTGTGTATTACGCTCGTTCTTTTCCCGCCGTTTTGGCCGTAGTACTCTGTGACGATTTGTTGTCGACCGGCTAAAACCGCTACGGTCTCTATCGTAATTTTGTGCGTGCATCGGACTAATTTACCAACGTAAAAAAATACTCCCCGATCTGCACTGGTTTTCTTTCGTTTCGTTTTTACACCTTTTTTTTTTGATAACGATATTTTTTCTTCACCACTTTTATCCGTTTTTCCACCGCGCGTCCATCGGGTGTATGCGCCCACACACCATTAATTGCGCGTGTAAAATGCAGCGAGTGATAACGGCGCGAACGGGGCAATAAAATCCGTCGCGTTTCTCTCGTAACAACAACGCGCCGTGTACTGTATTATTATTATATTGTACGAGAGCCGTGTGATTTTCTCCTCAATGGCCATCTAATGACTCGACCGTATTCTCGTGCTCTTCTCGTACTATTTTTTCTTTCATCCTCCGTTATACGGTCGCACATAATATAATATCCGGACGAGAGAGTCGAAGAAGAAGAAGAAGAATAAATACGAAATTAATGATGCGGAGGTGCTACCGTCGGTTTTTCTCACCTGTACGTATTATTATTTATACGCCGAAGACGGCAGGCCCCCATACGGCGTGTACTAGCGGACGACGTTTTTTTTTTTTTTTTAAACAATTTTTTTTTCATTCATAAGCCGGAAACCGAGATGAATGAAACCCCCCAGAGCGACTCCGCCGCGCGCGCGCGCGCGCGCGCGATTACTCCACCCTGCCGCACGGTTAAAACGCGTACGTACCGTACAGCGTGTGACGCATTGTTATAACACGGTTTAACAATATAATAACGCGCGTAGTGAACCGTATTATTATTATTATTCGGTGTATAATAAAATATAACATTGTGTATTGTGTGCGTGTAAAGATTCTTCCCGCCGCGAATAAATCGCCGGGCCTCGTACGGTATGTATATACACGTCGGAATTTTTTTTTTTTCTGCAAAAGGATCGTGTATTATTATTATTGTCGTTGTGCACCTATATAGCGTCTCCTTTTTAATCCGATTATCGAGTGCCGCGCGCACACTTGACTTTTGCCGTCTCCGTTTCTCCCCCCGCGACGGTCCGGAATGCACCGCAGGTGAGTCGCCCGACGCGCTCGGAGCAAATAAATAAAACTCACGCCGTTCGGGTGCCCACGCCGCTATGCGGACCGCGGCAGTATCGTCCGGGAACGTGACGGCGATATTTTTCAGATTCTGAGCGGCTCTCGGCGATGAACTTCTACCGGACGTAACGCGACGATCATTTGTCCGACGTACTCTCGGGTTCTGAGCGAGACGAGAAAGCCACTGGTTTCACAAAGATGTGCGTTTTTTTTTCGTGTCCGTGGCACTTGTATCGTCTCCTAGGGAATCGCTCCGACAACAGTGCCTCTTTCCGGTAGAGAATTCTATATCCTTGGTGCATTGTCGATCGCGTCTTTTCGAAATTTTCGATTCCGAAAAAGTTTTTCAGGAAAAACGAAAAAAAAATTAAGAAAAAACGGAAAACGCGTTTTTGACGACTATGTTAATTGGTCATAACTCCCAAAAAAAACGATCGGAAACACTTGATATTTTCACACAACGTTGGTGATGTACAGGCGCGAGGCGAATTTCAGAACGTTTCACACATTTTTGAGCTAAATATAGAACTTTTCAAAAATTTCCAATTTTGTTGTCATTTAATTTCGATAAAAACTTCAATTTTCCAGAAAAAGTTTTGAAAATTTAACGCAACGTTAACGACATATATAGTAACTAAAAAATTTTAAGAATCCTTAGTCACATATTTATTTTTTATAGTCGTTTTAATTCTGAAAATTGAATTAAAAATTTAATATGTTGTGTAAAACGAAAATCGCTATAAGTATACGAAAATTAAATTCGGCCCAGTAGTTTTCAAGAGCGTGCAAAAAAAGTGTCGATAAAATGGTGCGGCACACTGTAATATTATATATTGTTCGTCGACTGGGTGCCGCGAATTTTTTTTTTTTTTACGAATTGGATCAAGATGGTTCGTTAGAGAGGTCGTTTTTCGATTAGTTATCAATAGTTTTTTAACGCGACCGAAAAAACAAACGAAAAATGGCGAAAAACGGCGTTTCGTCAATAACGATAAAAAATACGGTTATTTCTCCACGACTTCGAAACGAATCATCGACGAGTCTTGAAATTTCTGAAAACAATGTACCATACAATACTTCAAAAAAAAAAAAATGTTCAAAAAGTTTCATTTTGTTTTAGGCTATTCATAGCCATTTTTAGATTTTGAGGTTTTTCATTCATAAATGCGTTGATATTGAGTTTGTTGACTTGAAATTCGAACGAAACATCAGTCGTACGCTACTTTAACTGTATACGCCGAACATTTTGAAAATCGCACAATTTTTCGATCTACCGATATTGGTTTTAAGGTTTTTAACGGCGTATTAGAATTCATTAAAATCGCGTATAGTTATTTCTCCGTAATTTCGAAAACGATCATTCCGTGTAATGTTTAACAAAAATGCACCTTTGTACGGTAAAACTACAAAAAAAATCATCAAAAAGTTTCATTCCATTCAACAATTTTTTTATTACGATAGTTTAATACAGACATTCTGACGCCAAAATCCCAACTTATACGTGGTATTTAACGTAGCGATTGAAGCACTCTTTCTACGCGAAAACATCATTATACAATCCTGAAAATTCCGAATTTTCGGTCGTAAAATCCTCGATTCTTTTTTGGTTTTCGCGGTAAAACTTGAAAATTGAGCAAAATATCGAATAAAACTTCAACCACAGTTACCACCGGAGCTCACGACCTTTCACTGGAGGCACTGACTTTGAAAATCGGAGCGTTCGTCCGGAAATTCGTTCGTCACAAATCTTAAAATTTTTCGTCGCGAGACTCTACAAAATTCGCAATTTCATTTTTGAGGCTTAACTCATAAAGCAGGCAAAATTTGAAAAAAAAAAAGCTTCAACCGAAGTACGCCACCGGAGTCCACGCATATACCGTACCCATCATTAGAGCTACACTGGCTCTAAAAATCCCGAGTATTCTTTCCACCCGAAAGGTTGTTGACAGAAAAACAAAAAAATAAAATAAACGTGATAACTGTTATGACAATAAAATTGACGCTCGGAATCGCTGAAATAATTATTCAGCCGTGTTTTTTTATCACGCGCGTTTTGTTTGCGTATAACGTGTAACGGCTCAACTGCAAAATTTTGATGTGTATCGCGTTTACTGCTGTGTACACTAATTGCGAAAAACGCGCACATCAGTTTTTCGATTCGTTCATTTTTTTTTTTTTTTTTCGTAACAGGGATGAAAATTAATAATTAGCGTAAAGGCAAAATAAACCGTACAATTTTAAACCGAAACAAATGCGCGGTTTAATATTTATGTACAATATTGAATTTAGACGTAAATGCGGGTAAACTTTGAAGGCTTTGTACTCGAAATATTGTAAAATATATATACATCCGTTATACACCGCACAAAATATACAAATTACAAAACGTACGTATATAGCGTTCGCGGCATGACAAATTATAATAATGTTTTTTTCTCGTCCGTTTGTGTTACACTATTCGGAATCCGTCGGGGGAAAAAAAAAAAACGGAATAATTCCAATGATCCGTAATTTCAGTTTTTCATTATTTCGTCGTTTTTATTCGTACAAAAAAAAAAAACAAATATATATTGTTTTACAATTCAATTAATGTAATTCGAAGCCACTTTTTTCGGCCTCGCCGCGGCCCGCGGCATTATACGCGCGTATAGGTGTAATCCCCCGCCGTCGTTAGCTTCTATGAATATAAATTAAAACTACAAATTGAATTGCGTGATTGAACCCTCGATCGACTGGTAAACGTAAACGAAAAACCAAAAAAAAAAACACCGATACCGATATATATATTATACGCATTTTATATAATAGTATGATATTATATACGAATTATTTTTTTCCGTAAAAATGCACGTATTTTTGGAACGTTACCAGATTATAATGTATATATATGCAAACGTAGAGATTTTGGTACCATTAAAGCGTAATGGAACGGCTTTCTACACTGCTCGCATGACGTGTATAATAATATAGGTAAAGCACCGAGGTTTATAAATTATATTAAAACCGGGAATACATCCCTGCTCTGTGCGTGTGTGTGTGTTTCTCTCGTTCAGAGATGCTAATAGATTTCGAAATTATAATACGAGTAATTTTGTTTTGCGAAATATGGTCTCCGCGCGGAATCCATTTAAAGTACGCTTCACGTCGCGGATCAACGCGCCGCGCCCGTAATTGGAATGACCGTCGCGGGTGTGTTCGCGGACGCCACTAGACGTATTAATAATTAATATATATAAGTAGTGGGTCCGTATAACACGATACTGTTGTGATGAAATAATTATTAAAATTCGTGTACAATTTCCTGTAGAAAGAAATAGAAAAGTAGTTGAACTTGTGCGGCGCCCCCGAAAATTGTTCAATAATCCGATGGCGGTTAAAATCGAAACGCTGAACTTCAATTGTGCAAACAGATCGTTATTATCTACAAAAGAGATTGGCGTAAGTTTTCGGCAAAAAATTACCTCCGTTCTAACAATAAATCGAGAGTTCGCATTAAAAACGATGTTATCCACGTTTGGAACTACTCGCGTATTTTGTGAACGTACATTTTCAAACACGAGACATATTAAATCGAAACGTGGAGGAAATCGACTCACAGGTGAAATATTTGGTCACCCACTTTGCGTTTTTTCGTCCGAAATAGAAGTCGATTTTGCCGCATGGTCATTAGAACCCCTACACGAAACTCACACTAAACAAACGTACCTATTTATATTCAATTAAATTATTTTTAAATTAACCCTTTTTCTACTATTGCGTTACAAACAAAATAAACGCTAGTTGAGATGTATATTTCGAATGACCTTTTTTTTTAGATTCTGAGCGTTAGCGATATGATTTTACAATGATGTTTTTTTTCTCTTCTGTGATCAAAAGTTCTTGTAGAAAACCTGCACCAATTTTAACGTGTGATACCATAAAATATAGATAACCGAGATGGTACTTTATTCGAAGCGTATTTTGAAATTTTGATTATTTTCAAAGTTCTGAGGAAAACGGGCAAATTTTTCGAGTTGCTCCGATCGACTTGTACATGTCATTTAGGAGAGAGTGTTACGAGTGTTCCGCTGAGGAAAAAACGGAAACGGTCAAACTCCCAAAAGTGTTCCGTTCGACTTGAAATTCACGTGCGCCGTTGAAAAGGGTCTAATACTGCATAGTTTTCAAACGATTTTGATATCATTTTTAAGGGAGTAATTGAAGCTTTTGAAAACTTTACGCAGTTATCGTTCCTCTAGTTTTTACGTTCAAGTCTCGAAACTCAATGCAAACAATATAGTCTTACATATTATGTGGTTAAAAAATTTAAACACAATTTCGGTTTATAGCCGATTTCACGTTTGTTATCTCGTCGTAAATCTCGTCATTCCGGGCGGCCGTGCTTGTTCTCACGGGGGGAGGAACAACAAATAACTACCGGAAACGTGTTTTTTCCACGTCGATTTGGATTTTTATCGTAACGTCCAAAACAAATGTCGGACCGAGCTGAAATTTTTACACAATACCAAAACAGGAAAGATTCAAAAAGAGTTGTTAATGTAACGTTTATCGTACACTAGACAACCGAGCTGGTTCAGAATCGCGTTTTCGAAGGCCATTGATTTATCGTCGCTTTCGGACCGACGCGTTTAAGCCAAAACTGTCATAAACCAATTCTGTCATAAAACCAGTGGCCCGTCCAAAGCGTATTCGCTACCCCGTCGAGCTACCCAAGCGACCCAAAGTGATTCCCGCTTTTTAATAATTGTTTTTACCCAAGCTACCTAGACCGGCGGTTCTTTTTTCTGTGCTTTCTGGCCCGCTTTTCAATTTTCTAAAAATCGGCCCTCCAGTGACTTCTGGTCGGCTGCCCCGTCCCTGCTACGGGGTTACGCCACGGCCGGGAAACGCGTTTTCAGTTTCGCGGCAAACCATCCGTGCAAAAAATAATCGCACGCCGTTACTTTTTACCGCGCTCGTCGGACGACGACGTCGTTTGGAAAAACAAAAAAAGAAAAAAAATCATAAACAAAAAGCCCGTGTACGGCGGCGACGGCGGATAATTCGGAACCGGATACGCGCCCCGGAATGGCACCATAGAAGACACCTGGAACGTTTTTGTGTAACGCGCCATTGTGGCTTACCCATATTGTAACGATACACACACACATCTGACGACTATAGTAATGTTATTACGATATTGTTATACGGCCGAGACGACGACGACGCGCACCGGCTCTCTGTATTATTATAATATTCTGTTATGTACACTCGGATGATACACATATTATACCTATACGGATAAAAAAATTGTTATTTTTTTTTTTTCGTATAATAGGTGCGCACGCCGCATAATTATTATACGAAGACATCGCGTCGCGCGTGTGTATAAAATAACAACAACGCGATACGTCGTTGAGAGGTATTACGCGTACGGCTAGATGCGTGCGTACACGCGAGTGTCGTGACGATTTTTTTTTTTCAAGATGATATTAAAAAAAGTGCAAATTCTGTTTCGTTTACAACGAAACGACATTAATATTGTCATAGTTAAATATATAATTTAGCAAAAAATAATAAACTTTTCATACAACTTAAATATTACAGTATAAAATTTTAAGTACAAAATTCGCAGCCGAATAAGTACTGATGTTGAGTTGTGTAAACTCGTCACAATAGTACAAACACCACTTTGCCCCGATCAATATGGAACTTACCTCGATGCTATCTGATCGTATTGGATCGTATTTTCTTCAAAATCAACAACTGCAATAACAAAATTACGCAGAATTTTACTATCCCCGTTGTAAAAAAATTAATGATGCGATAATAATAATAACAACGTGTTGAAAACAAAATGTCACATTCTTACCTGTCAGTAGGCGATTTTTGACGTTCTGGGGTTTTTTTTTTATCAATTATTCAGAACACAATCGATTGTATATTTTCCATCCGAAACTATTTTATCGCACAAGACGGCCAATAAGGAGACCAATACAAGTCTAATAACGTTATCAGTGTAAATTAAAACAGATATTGCGATGTCCCAACTTTGCCCCATAACATTATGTTCCCCCGATCATTTCACGCGTGTGATTTTTTTTTTTTTTTACGCGGCAGGGCTTATTTTAACGGGTAGCAGAACCCGGATCGGAACATAATTTGGGTAGTAGATTTTTTTCACCCGTAAGAAACTAGGTAAATTCTAATAATAAAATAATGAAGCCATCAAAATAAAAATTGAAGCAGTTATCAGAAAAAACCGCAGTCTGATACAATTACAATTTCGGACATGGACAAAGAGACGGCGAACGTTGTATCCTGTATCCGGGCTTAGAATATTAAAAACGGAAGCGTTGCTTGGTGGACAACCTGAAAAGAACAGTTAGAAATTCACAGTGAAAATGAGGTTTCATTAAAAGTCTTAACGAGGAATCGAAAACGTCGTTTAAAGGAAGCTTGTTTCTCAAAGATCGAGACTACTCCGCAATCTGCAAAGAACTCGTGGATTCTCTTGTAACTATTTTGCAGGAGACGTTCGATATTGATGCGCGAATACCGTTAACATTTTGAAACCATTCACCATTCTATAAGTTTATTTTAATCTTTCTCCATTGGCCGATCCTCGTCCAGCAGCAATTGATCGATGAGCGGTTTAAGAAAGAAAGGAGAGTTAGAGAAACTGTTTAGGCGAAAGAACAAGAGGGAACATTTAAATGATAACCAGAAGGATTTGCAAACCGAAGAAAAAGTTTCTACTGGAAAGTTTCGTTTGTGCTGATTTTAATTTCGAGATAACTTCATTATATACATATATATTTTTCCGTTTCCTTTTTTGAAAGTTTTAGGATTTGTCGCGATAACAAGACACTAGTCTCCATTAAATGCAGCACTTTTTTTTACCCGCACCGAGGTCTTTATGAAATTTTATGCTTTAAAAAACGTTTTTACTAAAGTAAAAAGCTGAAAAACCGCCCCCCGGCGCCCCCGCCGGACCCCCCGCATCGCTCTGTTATCCGGCAAGTACTTCGTGATGCACAGCATGAAAAAAAGGACAGCGGGTAGTAATGTCATAACATGATACCGTCAGGTGCGCGTGTCAGGAGAACCTGGAACTGTTTAAGTCTCTAAGGGTTTTCACCGTGGCCCGCCAAGTCCGAGAGGTAAAAAAAACGTCGAACAAATAATACTATGTACACGTTTCCCCCGGCGCATCTCGCGCTACACACGACGATACGACGCGCAGTGTCCGAGCGCGCGCACTGCAACACGTAGTATCGTACCGGGACGACGGTAAGGGCGCGGAAGGGACGGCGCGCGCGGGGCTCGTCCCTTTGAATTTCCGAAATTGATTCGATAAGAATCCGCGCGCGTGCAGTGCACGTTACCATGGCCACCGCGACGACTTGTGCGAAACGGACAGTTTTTCGACCGAACGTGCACCTACACGCCGGTACACACGTCGTTTGTCCCTTCGCGTGCGGTGCCCTCCGTCTGGAGGGATGCGGTCCACGGGTGGACCCTCGGACCGCGTCCCTGCCGGCGGAATCGTCGGCCGCCGCCCGCCCGCTTCGGCGCGACCCCTCACCCGTTCCCCGCGTACAATTCAATCGCTCCAGTATCGAATAACACTATTTTCATAACAATAATACCATCAATAGACGTATTACCGTTTATTGTAAACTAAATGGACTCTGCCTTATGAAAAAATCCGAAAAAATCTGACGAAACGGGGGAACGGGTGGAAGAAAAAGAATGTCGGATTTCCTCCGTCGGGGATTTTATCCGCGGATTCGTAGGCGATTCTAATGATGCACTTGAAACGATTCAAACACGTTTTGAATTGAAACCAAACGATCAAGTTTAATTCGTGACGATATTTCGTAACGATATTTTGCGTTAAAAAAAAAACGAACCTTTAAGCTAATAGCGCAGCTAGCTACACGATATAAAAATATTTACGCCAGCTGTCATCTTCGGTCCAGTGTATGTAAAATTATAAGAGGAAAAAACAAAATTTTACGGTTTTTTCTTCCACTACGCCCTTTCGTGCCTATCGGAAGACGTTATATTGTCTGACAAATCTTTAGCGGAGACCGTTTGGTTTATTGATGATTATACTATACGGACACAGTATTATACAAATACTCGCATATGGACTTGAACAGGAAATTTCGGGTCGCCACGATGAACGCGCCTATGTAGGGCGATCATGCGGACGAGAAATGAATGAAATTTGACTGCACCACGGCGCGCGCGTAAAGCATACTAGATCTTGATGAAATCGTAATTGTTCTTTGCGGAAAGAAAAATGTTAAAAATATTTCATCCACGACGTACGTTTTATTGGCGACGAGTGCCAAAAGTGCATACCACGCGAATATACGGTCCGATTTATTGGCATCCACGCGGATCTTTAGACAAACGCATTGAAATAAACGGCAGCAAAGTTGACCGAAAAAACGAGTGGACCCGAATCTGTGATGATGAAATCTATAGTTCGTCCGAAACGTGTTGGAAATCGAGTGCGTGTACTTACACTACCGTTTCAGCTCAAAATCCGATACCTAGGCTGAATTCACGTCTAGCCCTAAGTTTTTGGGTGACGGCTGTATTGAGTCTGTACTTGGAGTGCGTCCATGTAGGTTTGGATACGATATAGATTAACTGTAATCGAGAGAGAACCGCGATATTACGGTCCAGTTCAGCCCGGGCCCTATCAGTTCGCCCTGAAATATAAACGCTTTTATGGTAGGATAACATACCGGATTATCCCAGTCTTCGGTATACGCGTTTCGGTCAAACTAGTGAATCCGGAATTGATCGGCGAGACATTACATAAACAATACACGTGCTTAAAGGGCCTGTTACGATATAACAGAAACGTATAATCCGCAGGGACGAGCTGAATTTTTTATTTTTTTTTGCTCTATTTTTACGGCGGTAAACTGCTCCGCGAATGTTCCGATGAAATGATCATGAGCTGCAGTAGCGCGCGACCGAGGTGGATCCCATCCGCGAGACCGACGATTTTCCAATTGCTAACACAAATTCAAAAGAATTTAACTGGAAACGGTGATCCACCCAAAGGCGTGATCCACCAGCGAAATCCCTGTGTTCTTTTTACTCTTTAGTTTATCGCCTCGTTTCTCTATAATTTATCGAGTGTATTCAACGTATTGTAAACACCGCGTTGCGTTGCAATTTATACGACCATAATTCAAAACGTTTATTTTAAGCAGACGTATATTATTATACATTATCGACGGCACCTTCGATCCATCTTCGTTATCAAAAAAAATAAAAATATTTTAAACCGTTTTTGTTAGTTTTTCTTTTCGTTTGATACATGCATATAAACACCGGAACCCATTTAAGTCGTTTAAAATAATCGCGGGTTTTTTCCCCCCCATTTTTAACCCGATCGACGCGATCTCTATATTCTCTACACTAAATATTGTTCGATTTTTCGAAAGTAATCGTTCGCAAAGAAATATTTGTTCTTACACTATTTTTGTACCCGACCGCGTGTACCGCGCGCACGTATTACATATAAATAAACCGTACACGTACAAGATCGTACGAGAAAGCATAAGTTTTATTCGATCGTCGGACAAAAGTGTACTAACTTTACACGCACGTATAAAGTTTTTGTTTATTTTTTTCCTCTCTAGCACTCGTCGCATCGTACACTTAAAAAGTTGTTTTACGTTTAGGTATGTCCCTTAGTTGTTGTTGTCAGTTTCTCTACACGCGATATTGTCACTTAAAGGAGTTGACGGAAAACGCGTGTTCGACGTTCGTTAAAAACGTATTATGCGACACGAAAAAAGAATTTCGAACAAACGGTAAAATCGACATTTTATCAATAGTCGTGGTGATGACCGAGCAGCAGGTGCGTGTTATTTTATTCTGTTCCGATGAAGTTTTCGCGTTTTATTGTGTGCCAAGTGTGCGGTGTCGTCGGTATTAAACATTCGCGTTTCGTTGACGCTTTCGAACTTTAGTTCTTACATCGACGATTGCCTGCACCGCCGCTTTAGGAATCGATTTTGATTTACTGTCAGCTTTCTTAATGTACGTTGGAATGATTTGAACGAATTCGCGGACACCCGAGGACACGTCTGCACGTCATCACAAACGATATTTACACCGTCGTGTCGAACGATTCGTTTCTAGGTATGTATTGTAATAATTGAATAATTATGTTTAAAGTTATAGAAACGCTGTGAAAATTCTAGTGAAAACGATCTTTCCCAAACTCGTTTTGCGCTGGGTATGAGTTCGAGGACGGAGTGTAAACAATTTTAAAAGACGTAAATATTCTGAACTCCGTTCCGTCTACACTGCAACTGCAGTAACGGACGAGCTATTTAAACTAGAGTAATTACGAAATCAGTGATTTTTTCAAGTCGAACTATGCAAACGGGTAGATTTTAATCGCTATTAAAAAATATAAAAATCCATGGCATTCTTCGAGGTGAATTACAATAATCACGTTTACAAACTTTTCAAATGGAAAAAAAAAAAAGAAAGATTTTATATACTTACGCGATTGGATTGTTTGTCCTCGGTCCAATCGAGGAACCTCACCTCACGTCCAAACTAACGTTTTGGAATCAAATCGATGTGATTGAAACGAGTATATTCAGCGTGAATTAAAAGAGTGACATTATTATATTATGTCAAAAGAACTGCAGAGCAAGTTTATGGTTTCCCAACTTAGCTTAACTAAATTATCCAAGCGTTAATATAGTGTACGCCGATTCTAAGTCGACAAAGAAATGTCAACTAAATTTTTTTTCCCTTATAAAAAACATCATATAATTTTATACGTTGATAATTAGTAGATAAAGGCAAACCAGGATTGTTGGCCTCGTGTAATGTACCCGAAAATGGAAAAATAAATACTTACTCGTACGGTTTCAAAAAGAAATCTCGTTGATTTCAAGTTGAACGAACAAATTAAAAGTTTTTTTTATCATGGTACGTAAAAATTAGAACACAAGTTTAGTTAAAATATTAAAATCAACCAAACACAAAAACCTGACTTTTTAGATACCTCCGGCAGCCAGCTATTGACCGTAATAGTATTAAGTCGATTTAAAACGAGTAATAACTATTTTTAACTCGTTCTGCTTTGAAAACAGTTATTAATATCCCTCCACTGCGATCTGCGGTTCCGACGCACGCGGTCTATCGTAGAAGTCGTCTTATTTATTTTTTCAAGTTCCGAGCAGCGATTATACCGATCGTTATTAATCTCTCACGATTATACTTATAATTCTGCTCGGAAGATTTTTCTCTATTTGTATAAATATATATATAAAGGTACACCAGCAAATCAAAATGTACGCTTTGAAGCTAATAATACATACTACGAAACGAATATGATGTACATATCATATACTCGTTCACATTATATTGGGATTAAATGCGATTAAATCTCGTGAGATAATCGTGTCCGTCACTCTACTCGTTTGTTAGTTTTCTTCGTCGAAGACGTTAAAACAGTTCGTGCAGTGCAGGTAGTTGTACGTATATATTATAGTGTTGTATAAAAAATGCTATTGTAAACAATAAAAAAAAAGTCGGGATCACTGGTTTGGAAGTTGTGGTTCGAACGTGTTATTATTATTATTTGATGATATCTGAAAGCAACGATTGCCTCCGAAAAAACGATTCTGATCGAGTTCAGCAGTATTGTCTAGTGTGCGTCTGAATTTCAAAGTTCTACACTTTTCTCAAACCTGTATTTTACTTACTTCGACGTCGTGTAAAAGTTTCAGCTGGTTCCGATCATTATTTCGGACGTTATGGCGAAAAAACTAAATCGATACGTCGCAAACCCGATTGCCGCGATTAATATGTTTCTCCTCGGTTTCTCGATTGTAACTTTTTCGATCTTCAGCTTCGTACTTTGAGAGCCCTCGTAGTACCGGCTCAAAGACCTTTCAGAACAGGTACTGGCTTTAAAAATCTGAGCATTTTTTATGTCCTAAAAAGTGTTCAAAGAAAGAAAACACAAAACACCGTTGTAAAAACAATATACGTATCGTTCGCGCCGTGCTTGTAGAGTCTAAAACTTAAGCGTACGCAATTTCGTATTTTATCACCGTAAGAACACCACCCCGCAAAGATGGGATCGAATCCCATTTAATTTACCTATACTCCGGGTGTCCAGCGTCCTATTATTTTTTTGTATTCCGATTCGAACTGTTCGTAGTCCTCGTACTGTCTTTTTACAAAAAAAAAAAATGGAAAGTTAAACTTGAATTTCGTCCGAACTAGAGTTTTCTCGACGCCCTCGTCGAAGCTGGTCCTTCGACTTTTGTTTGAAACAGGTACCTACTCGAACATGATACGCCAATGTTTTGCAAGTGAGTTTTCAGGATTCGCATGCGTTTGTAATTCAGCGAAAACCGCGAAGGGCTTCTGAAACGAACAGTGAAAACCGGTATCGCCTTTTCAAGCAAGTCCGCTTTGACAACTCGCAAGTCATCCTGCGGTGGCATTTTCGTCCCGTGTGTTGCGTTTATCACGACGATCGTTTCGCTACGGACCGTAATCGTTGTGCTAGATTCCAACACTATAATAACAGTGTTTCCAACACCGATCCCCGTCAGACGCCCTCGCAATATTCAGCCGGGTGAATAAACTGTCCAAAAAGATTGTCCGTATATATATTATTTTTTCCTAAACTTCGCAATCAACCCCGTTCAAGGAGTGTGCTGTGTCGACGCGAATGTCCGCGACCAACACACAAAGAACCGACGTGGTAAAAACAAACACGAACGCATTGTGTCATGACTTTTTTTGTTTTCTGTCGACCGACATTTCGCTTATTGTCGCTATTAATTTAATTTTTTTTTTCTTTAAACCTCACACAATTCGTTTCTAAAACCACTCTAAACGTTTAGCGGTAAATCGAGTGTTTTCAAATACATAATAAGTCCGCGGTACAACAGAGATTGTGTACGACGTGTGAGTGCGATTATCCGTTACGTACAGCACACCTTCGCAAAACACTGTGTGAATAATATAAAAAAACAATCTCATACGCGTCAGCATACGTCATTTAGATAATATAATAATAATTTAATTATACAATATATTATGTACAACGTGTGTAAATAGGGTGTGTTTCAATGTTTGTGTTGTACATTCATACATCTCGTAGTTACAAGTTATACAGTGAAATATGCAACGTTATTTTTCGTTTGCACGGTGCGCGTTCTAATATTGTTATTATATATAAAAAAAACAACCGTATGTTACACAAAACGCGATTCATAAAGAGTACAATAATACAATTACACGTAGGGGGTGCGCGGAGAGCAGCGGATTTTAAACGAAACGTTATCATCAAGTAACAACAAAATAATAATAATAATTCAATAACTATGTACACGTTTATAATACATTGTATCTGAGTCAAAAAAAAATAAAAAAAGCTTTAACGCCAACGGTAAACGCATCGTGTGTGTATAATAATAATAGCAGTAATTACGCGTGTACAATAATAGCCGGCGCGGACGACTGCGAAGCTGGGGGGGTGGAAAACGACACTGTACACAAGGGTTTAAAAACGAATCGAAAAGATTGGGGGAGGAAACGCGACTTTTGAGGAGGTTCAGTCGCGACGACGAATCGTAATATTACGCGTATGTCCGGTAAAAAATTGCAGTTTTCGTTGTTGATAAAAAAAAAAAAGGGTATTATTTGTTGAACGACGCCGCGGGGTGAACCTTGGCGGGGGCGCCGTTTCGGGGGTGGTTTTTTTTTTTTTGGAGGACACACTCGGGGTTATCGACTCGCCCGCGGCAATTTATGGCGCTACGTAGGGCCGAGCCGCGGGGAGAAAAGAAAATCGTCTTCTCGCTGCGGACTCCAAAACGCGGAGACGCTTTCTATCTACGAGGTAGAGGAGACACAACAGGGCGGTTTCGAACGACCCATTCGCCGAAAATTATGTGGCGAATCGAACTGAATCGAAATGATTACACGCGTATTGGTTTTCGAAAAAAAAAAAAAAAACGTCGCATTAAAAACCCTTCGAAAAGTCGAATATTTTAGAAACGAACGGATCGAGACAGCAGCAGCGGCGGCGGCGGTGTCTACCCAAACGTGTCGCGACACGATACCGCCGCCGCGTGTACAGCAAATTTCGCCCCTGAACGAAAGTGTCCGCGCGCCCTTGACCCGAAACGGCACCCCCAGCACTACTAGCTCGATTCGCAGAGTTTTATTCGACATCATTATAATAATATATAATATAAAGTAGGTAGTTATCATCATTTTTTTTTTTTTTTCTCAAAATCTAAACGTACCATGCGATGACTAGACGGATATCATATATAT
>CM029359.1:38631839-38663841 GCA_017140985.1 Hormaphis cornu
TTTTTTTTTTTTTATACAGCGCTTGGACGGCCGATTACACAATATATATATATTTATAATATTGAACAAAAATCGTATCGAAACGCGTAAAACCAAAAACGGTGGAAAAACATTCTTATCAATCAGTCTGTGCTCTCACGAGGTTTTGCCCGCGAACGACGGTATCGTGTTATTATCGTTAAACGTTTTTTTTTTTGTCCAACACCCGTGTCGTTATTTTATCATCGGGGTAAAAATATTACATACACACGGGCGACGTAATAAATTGATGTACACGCGAGTGTCGGCGACGATAAATCATCGCGCGGATCCGTAATCTGATTGTGTCGCAGTCGCTTGTGCCGCGTTCCGTCGAGCCGCTTTTTCGCCGATTGTCGCGGGGGAAAACGAGACCAAAAACAAAAAAAAAAAACCCTCCCGGTTGACGTGCTCGTAAAGGGACGATCCGGGGGGTGGGAAATTCGTCGGTATTTATGAATATAATACGGGGGGTAGTCCACACCGTACCCTGTATCGCCGACGACGCGTCACCGGCAGATTTATCGGTTCGCACATTTTTGATATCGCACAGTTTTTTTTGCAGATTTTCGTTTTTTTCCGACGTCGTTTCACCGGCCTGTCCGCGGCGTTTGCGCGCTAATTCCGCAAACGGTCGTGTTTTTTTTCGTTCTCGTAAAACAATCGAACGACAGCGATTTCGAGCGAAACGTATGAAATTTTTTTGTCGTTTTTTCCACTATAATAACGACAGCTATAAATCCACGGCTGCGCAAATCGGACGGACGATCGCACGGGACTGATGGCGAGATTTATTACGATTCGTATAGCATAAATAAATAACTCGATTCCGGTAGGCCGTGTCCAAAAAATAAACTCGGTTGAGTCGTGTAGAGAAACAACAATATCGTAACATTATTAATTACAGCGCGCTCGTAAAATTCCGTGTTTTGTTTTTTAGATCGCAGTGAATGATGGGATGGTTTTTTTTTCTATCAACAACTTTTCGGGTAGAATAGGAACTGTTAAAGACAGTATGCCTCTATAACGAGAGGTCTATGAACCCCGGTGGGGAATCAACAAACCCCGGTTGAAGAGATTTTTGAAATTTCGCTCATTTTTTGAGTTTCAAACACCGAAAAAAAAAAATCTAGAATTTCGTGACGAAAGTTTTGAAATCTTCAGTTTTGACGTTGCCTAACCACGCGATCGTGTCGGGATTTCGAAGTTCTATTTGAAGCGTTTTACGATATTTTGATCCGAGTGTCGAAAAATCGTAATAAAAAAAAGTCGTTCCACGTCGATTTCAAACCGTACGTGAATAATTACTTTAACGCGTTATGAAAGAATCGAAAATGTTTGTTCTAATGATTTTCTAAGAACGTTGTTTTTCGTTAAAACACAACATAGTACGGTTTTCAGAATCGTTTTTCGATTCGTAAAATCGCTTTCGGATGTCAACAATAACCAGTTTAAACACGTTTAAACCGCAATCTTCGAACCAGTGACTTTTGCCAAAATAAAATCTGCAAACTCGCGTCTCCTGTTTCAAAACTGCCGTGTGCGCACAACATATCAAGTTCATCGTGCGGTTACACGACGGGAACGCGTTCGGTATCGTCCCGCTGGAATCTGCGCGGTCCCTTCTCTGTTTTTTTCTTTTTCTTTTTCTCGCCATTCGAATGTATGCAGTGTCGAGATATATATACTTTTCGTATACGTTACAATGTATATATACGTTTTAAACTATTTTTTTTGCTTTCCTCCCCGCCCTCCGGTATACGACGTGTTACGAGATGTTATCGCTCGGCCGTCGCGGATAAATTTATTCAAACGACATTCGGAAATTATCTCCGAACATGATCGAGTACCGCGCGAATTCGAATTTGTCGCTCCGCGCGAAACCCGATTTTTCGACGCCGCACGTCGTTTACGCGCGCAGATGGTATCGCCAACGCGCGGTATCAACCACACGCGACCGCCCGGTACATTATTATGGTAATTTGGGGATTTTCAGAACCCTGCGACCGCGTCACGCGCACACACACACGATGTTACAACACAGTACAGAAAACGTACATATTATACACGATATTGTTATGTTGTTGTAGTGGGCGGAGGAAGAAATCCCTCGGAATCGTATTTTAATTAATCGAGAGCGTATGCGGGACAAGTTAATGCCGAGCGAACGCCGTTATAAACAACGTTACGATACGACGTGTACGCGGCTGTGCGCGTAAAAAATGATGGAAAATTTTCTTTTTTTTTTTTCTCTCGATAAAATACGAATTTCATCCCCGCGACGTATTTCCGCCCGGGACGACAGTGGAAGGGACGCCCTCCGCGCGCGTTTATGATGCGGCGAAGAACCGCGTGGAAAAAACGCGTGTCGTCGTCCCTTATCGCGAGCCGCTGGTGGTATAATCCCTTCGTCGGCCGCGAAAAACGCCCGTATGATAATTGGAAATCGTTACGAAGAGCGCAATAAAAATAAGAGACGAGACCGCGCACGATCGACTCGTCGCGCCAAAATATATTATAGATATCCGTACGAGTAAAATATCGCGAAAAACGTGTCTTTTTTTTGCATTTTAAAACGAAAAACACGCGCACTTCGCGATAAAAAACCTTCATAGAACGGCCGCAGGATCCAAAAAAACAAATTTTAAAACATTCAAAGAAATCGAGCAACAGGATTTTTCAGTTTTCGCGAATAATACGATCCGTGTTTATTAATAGTTTCAATAGTTCGAAGTAAACGCGAGTCCGCATTGTACTGTTTGGACGAATTTCGATCGAATGTGTTATAGTATAATGTGTATTCAAAGCTGTCATACGTTCCCGTCTGGTAGTTAGGCGGGTGGTAATACAGAGGAAGATCTTATAGGGAAAAGACTTTAAGGGAGACCATCGAGTTGAGGTGCTGGCAAGACCGGACGGAGAGAAGCTGCAGAGGACAGATGGACCAATGGCAAGATCTGTATTTAGCGGCACGGTCTTAAGGGCCGGAAACCGATGGAGGAGAAGAAGTTCCCGTAAAAATTTGTTCCGAGCTGATTGCCGTTAACTACGAGTAAAACGACACGGTAGAGATAATTTTATTTTTTTTAAATTGATATAATACTGTTGGTATAGATTGAAATTTCGTTGAATACTGTCTCAACTTTTTCGAATTGAATATTTTTTACTATGCTCGGCAGATTTGAAATGATTTTTTTTTTTAATTTTACGTGCTCGCATACCAGTTTATATATTTTTTACGTTCCATTCCGACGTAGCCCGTCTGTGTTATCGCGTTTTTTTCGCTAAAACAGTTAGCTCTTCCGAACCGAAACCTGTGTTATACAAACTTAACAAAAATTGAAGTATTCCCGATTTATTACTCGCCATTTACACTTTTTTCAATCTTCGTACCCTATTTATTTGTATGACGGCCTTTAAGACCAACACTCCAAGTATATTTATATAATCCTACGTTTAACTCTTCGCTGCTTTCCTCCGCGCCCAAGGGTCGACATCCTGCCGGGTCGTTTTCAATCGCGGTCCTCCATACCGATCCCTGTTTCCTCCGTGCGTGCCCTGTCCATCCCAGTTCTGGTCCTCCATTGTCCTCCATTGCCCGGTTCCGTTGATCACGCGCGGTCCGAAAATCCTTCACGGAGTTTTCCCTTCGAAAACCTCTAACCTCACATTCCGTTCTGAGATTTTTCGCGACACCTTTAGCGCTCGCTTAGTCGTTTTTTTCCTGTCTTCAACGTCCATAATGGCCTGACCCAACGCACAACGCAATCGTAAATACGAAATAAACCTAACCGATGACGACGACGTGCAGTGTGTGCGACGGGCGCGTATTATTTTAAACACCGTGCCTAACACCCGAAAACACCGTATTACGTACGGCGCACAACACGGCGTATACATTACGCATTACGGGCGTAACAAAAACAAACATCCCTCTCGGTTTTTTTTATTAATATTTTTTTTTTTTTTATGATTTTTTATCACGTTTTTTTTTTTTTTCGCCTCGTCCCCGTCAAAATTGATTGTGCACTTCTCGAAAAACCGATGACCGATTCTCGCGGCGCACATGAGCCTACAGCCTATAATAATTGGTTTGTCGCGGAGTCAAACCCTTCGCGGCGGGGACGGTTCGCGCGGCCCATATGGCGTGTTTTCTCGACGACTAATCCGATTTGGCTCGCGCGCGCGTGCACTTTTTGCGTCGTCATAATATCGGCGGTGTACATAATACGTGTGCAGTATTATTTGAACATTTAAACGAGTGTGTGTAAATCATACGATTTGTAGTAATACAAGCGAAAACCAAAACGAAAACATGCGATCCGTTTTGGGGTCGCCGGCCCCTCGTTCTAAAAAAAAAAAACCGCCGAAAAACCGCCCGACTATAATACGCGCTTTGGACCAGCTGGTTTAGACGAGTCGTGGTGCATCGTTTAATGTCTTGGAACCGACGATAAATCGTCGTGATTCAGGGCGAGCTCGATTTTCTCGTGTACGTGTCCCGGTGAAAACTTAACAATAAAAATGGTCCGACGTGTCCGAATTTGAACGTCGCGCGAAAATTTCAAACCGATCAACACGAGGTTAGGTTAATACGATTCTAGTGTCGACAGCTGTGCGCGTAGTTTCGTTGTCACAACACTTTTTTTGTACTGATTTTTTTAAAACGGTTTTTATCAGACAGCGAAATATACGATAACGAATGTGTGTGAGTTGCGTATTGTTTTCTGAAAACAAGTCGTAGGTTAGGTATTTTATACGTGCGATTTATTTTTGTGGTTTCGGGTAAATTTAGTACAAACAGTACAAAAAGTGTTCTCGAGTGTTGTCACATTGAAATACTAATCGCACTGTTGTGATGCTAAAACTTGATCGCATTTACACCTCAAACAAACGGTTTGAAACGTCGTTTGAATTAATATATCCTTTGTACGGCTTTTGTAATTTTCGGACCGATACGTTTACCGTTTGTGACCGAGCTCGCTCGGCATCGTTTTTTCGAAGCCGACGCTATTTATCCGTTGCTTTCGGACATTAAACCGTTTGAACGACGGCTTCCGAACCGGCGACCGTCCCGTCACACCATCCGTCCCGGTCAGTTCCTACTCCTCTAGCATCGTACTATTTTATATAATATAGTACTGTCCCCTGTACACGCGTATTGATTTCGATATCACTTACGTGATTTACAAGTATATCCGTGTAATATATTAACGTGTACCAATCATTATGCATGCATACGGACTTGAGCCTTCTCGCAAACGCCGCGTTTCGTGTAGGATAAGTCCGCGCGCAACGTCTCGAGGGACCGCGGTCCCGTCTTTCAATAATATTATAACCTCAAATTATGCGCGCGAACTGTAAACAAGGCGGTGCGGGATAAGTCGATCGCGCCCTGCGGCAACTGACTACGTCTTAAGGGTGCACCGCGACTACGCGTACAATAATCCAAAATTGATATCGTATAATAATTATGTTGTTGTGGAGCACGTTTTATTTCCATTCGGTACGACTTAAGTATGGTTTAGTGGGTGGTGTATAATACACGTATAACAGCCGGTCTCCTCGCGTTGTGGCTAATCGTTCAATTATAACGCTAGACGAGCGGGGGCGGTGTTGAGATTTTTTTTAGATTCTGAGCGTTTTTTCCGTGTACACTTTTGAGGAAACGCTCCATCCATTATGTACAGTATCTCCAACGAAAAGTTTTTGGACTCTAATCACTGTAGTACTTTGCCGGGGGTCATAAAAGTTCAAAATTGAAAAATTCACAATAAAAAACGAAAATACGTGCGCTACTGAAAAATCTATTTTCACTATTTTTAATGGTTGGAAAATCGGTCATATCTTTGACTTGTTTTTAAAAAAAAAATTCGCACAAATTTGTTGAACTAAAATTCAACTGTGTCGCGTAAAACGCAAAACGTGCTATCTGATAAAAAAACGTTTCGAAAAAATCCGTCCCGATAGATAGCCTGAAACGGGTACCAAAAGAGTGTTGAAAAACGGTGCAGTTCGGTTATAACGATGAAATTCCGCACGCGTCTGTTCGCAAAAGTGCTCCGTTCGACTTGAAATTTATACGTGTCATTAAAAAGGGCTTCGCCGATCAATTGATTTCGATCATTTTTAACGGAGTCGTAGAAATTTTTGAATTTTACGCAATAATAATTGTCAAAATAAAACCTCTAGTTTTTACGTTTGAGTATCGAAACTTTAATACGATCCAAACAAGATAGTTTTAGAAAAGATTTAGAAAATCGGTTGACACGATTTCGGTTTGTAGCCACGTTGTCGATCTCGTCGATAATTACGTGAAACGTGTTTTTTTCCACGTCGATTTACACTTTTTTCCGATCCAAAATGAAGATCGGACCAAGATGAAAGGACCAAAATGTGATTTATCGTTGCTTTCAGAAAGTAAACAGCGCGTTTAAAGCGTAGTCGCTACCCCCCGTCAGACTACCCACGCGACCCACACCGGGCGCTCTCTTTCTTTTTATTTTCATATTCGCTTTTATGAAACGCGTTGCAAACAGAATACGTTTCGCGGGCACAGCGCAGACGATTATTATTGCAGTTTTCGTTACTACAACACAAGCGAGTACAATATTATACGAATCGTTTAAAAGCAGACGAGTGTTTAACAGTAAAACTAAATACGTTGCGGACGTGAAGAAAATAATTATTTAATATCGCGTTTGCGCTCGGCGCGGCGGAGGACGATGGTGCGGGGAAACGCCGCGAGAACGCGTTAAAACCGCGCGATACCTATACCGCGTCAGCAGAGTTCCGTCAGACCGAAACGAATTGTTTTAAATACACATCGCGTCGCCCTGCTTTTTGCCCGAATTACAATACAGGACCCGTAGTAGTACATTTCATCACGATGGCGGTGTTGTTTATTAAAAACTAACCCAAAGAAATGTTCCGGGTTTTAATGTAGTGAAAGGCCTGCGAACGGTCTAAAATTTGAACGTTTTTGCAGTAGTATCCTGTATAGGATAAGGAGAAATTTCTTCGTTGGTTACGCGGCAAACGTGTTTTTCGTTGCGTACGTGCATCGATTCGGTTTTAAAAACTAACCCAATACGTTCAAATAGGTAAGACGCATTTTCGAGCCAAGAATCCTACGGAATCCTCGAAAAATTTACCAGTACGTATCTATACTAGACGACTTTGCTCGCTCCGAATCGTATTTTCGAAGACCGTCGTCCGAATGACGCGTTCGAAACCACAGCTTCCAAACCCATCCAAAACGTATAGCCACTACAGACCCACGCGACCTGGAGCGATCCCGGCTTTTTTTTTTTTTAAGAACAACTTTGGGCATATCGCCAACAGAAACACAATGTATAGAATTTATTTTTACTGATACAGGAAAAGTCTGCAAACTATAGTCGTATCTTTTCCAATTATACGCTGTTCTCGTGTGAGTACACAGAAAATACGACGTGAACAATAATACGTGTACGAAGCCACCACCATTGTTTATGCGCGCTTATCGTCTCGCGATGTCGAATTTTTCGTTTATTTTATTTTAGATTCTGAGCGTCAGCTAGTGATTTCCACAAAGGTGTTTTGTACTGTTAACAAAATTTCTACCAGAAAGAGCGCGCGCCGATTTCTGCGCAATACAGCTAGAAAATCGGATCAAGATGGTACTATTCAGAGAGGTCATTTTTCGATTTTTTTTGTACTACACAACTTCTAAAAAAAAAAAAATGTTCAAAAAGTTTTATTTTTAGATTTCGAGCACTGTCGTTCACAAATGTGTTAATTTTGGGTTTTTCGACATGTTATTTGAACACCGGTCGTGCTACGATACTACGTACCGAAAATTTTGAAAATCGTACAAAATTTTTCGACCCACACCGTTGTCGGTTTTAAGATTTTTATAACTGTAGATTTCATTGAAATTTTCTCCGTTATTTCGAAATCAATCGTTCTATTTATGTTACATATTCGAACCACAACTTCTAAACCGTAGCGACCCGCCCAAAACGCAGTCACCACGCCGTCAAACTTTCCAGGAGTGATCCCGGCGTTTTTTTTTTTTATCATTTTTTAGTACAATTTCGCCCTTTTAACGGATTCGTCTGTAAAGAGGTAGTTAAAAAAAAAACCAACGATTTCGGGGGGCCGCCGAATGACACGCGCGCGTCTCAACTACCCCGTCGCAATAATAACGTCTTAAAGCGATTACGCGGCTCTCGCGCGGACCAATAACAATAATAACAATCATAACAATTCGAACATTATGTAAATTATTCATGCCGTCGAGTCGGAGATCCCGCGGCCGTCTACGAAGTATAACGGCAGTTTTATCCCCGCGGTTTGTACACGGCAACGCTCTTTTTTTTATATCGTTTTTATCGCTCGTTTCAGAGAAGTTAAGCGGGTACTACAATAGCGCTGCGAGTAATTTTTATCGTACGATTTTCGGTCGCGGTATAATACGATTACAACCGTCGTCGGCGACACGCGCGAAACGTCGACGGCAACGTTACAGCGTTTTCACCGAACAAGACGCAAGTGAAAACGTTCGGGAGTTGTTTGGACTTGAGAGAAGACGAAGAAGCCATTTAGCGGAAAACTACCGTTGATTATTTACTTCGCTACGAAAAAAACCGTTGTACGCGGTCTCGAAACGGACAGAAATCCACCGCGATTTATTGGCGTACGATCATCGAGAAGTGAAATCATTATTATACTCGAACGAGCAATATGGCGAAACGAGTGAAAATAGGTGCAACGAATTTCAAGCGAACAAATCGGAAGAAAAAAAAAGAGGCGAGTGCAAGTAATGTACAGTGTATAAAAATGTTTTTGAAACGTGTCCAATAAAATCACCCTGAAACGCGTTAAAAAAGTTAGAAACTCGAAATGGACGTGTCACTCTGGTTTTCGTGGTTCAAACGTGTTATTCGGCAGCTGAAAAACGGTGATAAATTATCGCCTTGGAAAAAAGTCCTGGTAAATTTTTCGAGAATTTCAGAGTTCTGCACTAATACAGTGTGAAATCGTTTTGGTCAAACCCGTGTCTCGTTGAATGTCTTGCAAAAGTTTCAGCTCGTTCCGGCCGTTATCCAGTTGGATGATTATTATCGTCGAGTTGATTTGTTCGTCTGACGCGGCGGTTTCGCTACTCCGCCCAGAACTAGGGGAAAACAATCGAAACATCAAAAACGCTTCGGACGAAACAAAATTTAAGACCAAACGTTTTTCGTGTCAACGTGACGGTTCAAATTCTCGATTTTTTCGCTTTTCGTACGGGCGAAACTCGTAAGCGAGCGGGCGAAAAGAACCCCAAAGCCGTGTGACTGCCGGAGTGTTTGCGGACGTTCGAGATCGTTATTCGGTACGAAAACATCGCTCGCACGTATATATATATAAATATTTATAAATCGTACGACGACGTGCAGTCGCTATTGCGTTATAATACGTATCGTATTCGTGTAAACACGACGCGCGGCGCTTAGAGGGCGTTTCGAAGGGACGGCGCGCCGCCGGTGTTTTGACTAAAACGCGCGCGCACGCGGCAGGGACACGTGTGCACTTTTCACACACACACGGGCGCATCATTCGTAATGGCGGAAAGGGGGCCGCAACGAAAGCTGCAGCGGTTACGAGCGCTCTAACGTCGGCTGGTCGGGTGGGTGGCGGGTGAGGGGGTAGTAGCGAGCTTACTAATGAAGCGTCGTCATCGAGTGTCGGATGTTTGCGGCGGCGGCGCCGGAGGGTGCGCGTGATTTATGGCATCGCCGCCGCGGACGTCGACGGGACGGAGAAACGCGCGTGGTGTCGGCGGCGGCGGCGGCGGCGGGAAAAACGCGATCGTTAGCGCTTCTTCGCGCGCTCACGGGCGGCAATTAAAAGCGCGCGCGTAACCGTGGTAACCGCGCGGGCGCGGTCGTTCGAGAGACGAGCGCGGTTCGCGTACCGGAGCCGGGGGGGATGCCCGTAACGCGTCACCGTGTAATTGGAGGATTACGCGGATAATTGAATCGCCCTAAACGCCGCCGCCGCCGCGGTGACAGCGCGTGTATGTGTATATCCGTCACCGGAAAAAACGAGGGCCGCGTTTCGATAAAAATGTAAATTCGTATAACAACAACGTGTAATAATAATTTTTAATATGAAAAAAAAAATCCACAAAAAAAATCCTTTGCGCATTGTGTTGCTCTGGCGGCGCCGAGACGCGACGCGTTATAATAATAATTCAACCGTTCGCGGCCGACGAAATTACAATAATACCGCAGCGTTATTAATAATTCCTGCGCGCGGTAAATACGTCGCCGCAGACCGCGCGGTGCCCCCCCTGCGCAAGGCGTCCCGCGGGAACGCGCCCGTACGTGACGGGGCTTTTATGGAGAAAAAAAAAATGCCCATTTCGGCGGTTAAAGGGGCGGCGAAATCGTAACGTTTTCGGATACCCGGTGGTACGAAAACTCCTACACGACCCCGGTACGCGAGGAGTTGTTACACGGTTTCCCGGTGAAATATCAGGTCCGCTTTCGGACACATTCGAGTCGTACACGGTGAATGCGCATTGACAACGTGAAAAAATTTAATTTACGCCATCACTTGACTGTGATATTCGTGTGTTTGTACGAGAAAAATTCAACCCGTAGCAAAACGATTGATTTCCGCGCAGGAACGCCACTGCGAGGGATGAAAAATACTCCTCGGGACAGTCCGTCGTCTTCCGCGGGCCGTGTAACGGACTGCTACACAATTTTCGGAGGACGAAACGATTTTCACACTCAAAAAACCCGACGAAAAACATAATAATTATCTTATCAACATTTTGTAATCGAATCGATTTTAAATGTTTTCTTTTTCGGGCCGCCGCGCCGTTGATGCTGCTACTGGCGATCGTACCCGGTGTGATTTTCCCCGAGATAATTTTACCCCCTGCAGTACGGGTTTGTACGTCGTGGACACCTCCTGTACAAACGGTCGTTTGGAAAATAAAATGAATTCGGCGTATGTCCGTGCATTTGGGGCGGAATGAATGTGTCTTGTTTGCGCGTTGCGCGCGATGAATATAACATAATAACATACGCTTATAGTAATTATTGGTCGTCCACAAAGTGCCGGGGGGTCGTCTGACTGGTTAGGTTCTGTCTGGTGGACTGTCTGCGAGGAAAAAGAAAAAATTGAAGACGATCGTTGTCTTCCGCCGTGAAATTATTTCTCGCCGCAATCAGCCACAGACGTTGCGATAACAATCATTAACAGTCGATTGATTTGATTTTTCCACGATTTTCAACCCAGGGGGGGGGAGAGGGGGTGATCGACGATCCGAATGATGGCCCCGATCGCGACGCACGCGTTTACAGGGAACGCGCGATCCGGACAACCCTACAAGCGGTTGGTTTTTGTATAGGTGCGCCTAAAATAGGGGTGTGTCTAGTACACTTTAATTGAGTGCACGTGTGTATATCACCTGCCATTTTGGGCAATAAACCCGGACGCCATGTTTGTACGTTTTTAGCCACCCGTCGTCGTTTAAGACTATGGGGGATTTCTCGACGTGCACGGTGCGAAATTTGGCGAAAAAAAAAAAATTGAAAAAACGGGCTCGAACAACACAATAACGCGACGTCCTCGGGCGACCGAAGCGCGTTCGTGAAAAACAAAACGGTTTCCAAGAGCTGTTATAAACAAGGACGCTTGTTGATCATATTTGCTGCTGCTGGGACTGCTACGATGTTATAAAAGCGACAGAAGAACGTCTCTTGATGTATGAAGAGGATTTTTAAAATGTGTCGACCACTGCGCACTGCAGCTGGTCGTTCGGAACGTGTTTAAAAGACGGCAAAACACCTAGATTTTTCGTACGACGATTCCAGGCATTACTACGGTTCGGTAAAAAATGTTTCCGGATCGTTTTAAGTACTTACCTCGAAAAAACGGGATTAAAAAATAAATTCAGCATGGAATTTTCAGGGCCTATCTTTCATGACGTACCCAGGATGTGTATCGGGGAACTTGCCGACGTAGAAATGTTCGTCGGTGTGTACAAAAAATAAACTATACGCTATATTGATAATATCTACGATGATTTGTTATAGCTCCGAAGAATTTTTCTTTGACGGAGAACGACCACGTCGCGTCGAAATGTTTATAAATGTTTACCTTGACTTGGGACTCGGTCATGCCCAGCGCGTACGCGAGTTTCGCCCGTTCCGGGCCCGCCAGGTACTTGGTCTGCTCGAAGGTCTTCTCGAGCGCGAAGATCTGTTGCCCGCTGAACGTAGGCCTCGTGTGCTTCTTCTTGCCGTCTTTGTCCTGGTTCGAGCTGTTCACTGCGTACACGCGAACAGAAAACATTCGTGTTAGTCGATGACAACAAATGAAAAAAAATTGATCGTTACATTTTTACACGTCGCTTTTTACATTACTGTGTAAACCGTTCAATATAGAGAGTATAAGAAAGGGATTCGCTCTATTTTTTTTTTCGTTCGTTCGTTTTCTATGGGTCCGAGAGAGTTGTACAAAAAGAAAAAAAATGGCCCCTCCGTAAAACAGCGCGGAACCGCCCCCCAGCTTCGATTTTACAAGACGGGGAAAGTTTCTGCGGCGAATATATATTCACGTTTTTCTTCCCATTCTCTTCGACGTGTTATTACATTTTATATATAAATGCTTTCCGATTGGCAATCTTCTGCTTTTGTGTGTGTATCGTATAATGTACATATATATATATGTGTATTCGTTCTTACACACATATAGCCGACGGTTTCAAACGACTCCCGGAACGGCTCTTATTATTATCGAGTTTCGCGACGAGGACGAAAAATATCAAATAAAGAAATAATAACGCGATACCGCCGCTAACAATATAATATAACGAAATATAAAAATATTGTACACGTATATATGTAACGACAATACGACGGACAAAGTTTTACGCCAATAACAGTATCAAAACCCGTAAACACTACAATCTGGCCCGTCGGGGCGGTGGTATATATTGCGGTCGAAAACTGCGCCCGGGACGTTATCGACGCTGCTCTTCTTTATTTTTCGGCCGGTTACTTTTTTTTTTGGCTCGTCGTTCTTTTCTCGCGGTTTTGGCGGCGCCGGGGGGAAATAAACAACGAGCGAAACGGCGACGATAAAATAACGCGTAAAAACTCGTTTTGAAAGATTCCCGCGCGGAGAAAATAAATAGCTCGCGAGAGTTTGTGCGCGAGCATTTAATACCACGTACACGTTTTATACTATTTTTTTCGTTTTCGCCGATAGGACGAAATCCAGCTCCGGGTAAAAATACCGCTGCGGAACGGGGGATGTTTTTATCACTCCGCGCGGGGATGAAAGCTGCTCGGGCGGTTTTCCGGGGAAAAGCGCGTGTCAACGAGAGTTTCATTTTGTTAACGCACACGCGTGTAACACGCCGCGTATATTTCTACCCTCGCAGCCGCTTTTCTGCGGAGGAGGACGAAGAAAACGCGCGAATCCCGGATTTCGCGAGCGCCGACGGTAACAATAACGCGTACGATAATGTTTTCGCGGAAAATTATTTCGATACCGGCAGACGGTAAATAAAAACCGAAAAAACGTAGAAAACGACGAATCTACTACGTACACGCACACGTTTAATACGATGTACGGCGGCTTATCTCGCGCGTAGGAGAATCGTATGATAACGCGAATCCAAAAGGATGGAATAAAAACGGGATAAAAGTGCGAAAACGCGTCGTGACAGCGAGGTTTCTCGGCTATTGTAATACTGCTGTACGGCGTGTTTTTCAGCTCGAAATTAAGTACATAAAAAGAACAATAACGACGCGATTTTAACGTAGATCCGAGGGCGCACAAGTCTGTCGGGGCGACGTACACGAAAATCGACCTCTTCGTCGAACAACAACAAACGCGCCAAAGCAAAAAATACATCTCCAACTTTCCTACCCGCGGACACTTTGAGTCACTAATATTTTTTTTTTCTTTGGCGCCCCCTCGTTCGTATCGTATAGATTTCAAGATAATTTTCGGAGGGGTCTACGGCGGGATTAATTTCGGGGAGAAGATTTTAAGGAAAAAAGCCAATTATCCCTTTGTACAAATTATAAACGGACGATATTATGCGATGGAAATAATTATTGCGGTCCGTGCGAGTGCTCGGAGACGACACTGCGGCGCACACGCGGGCGCGAAGGGATTTCAGACCGACCGGCGACGTTATTAAGCTGAAAATACCTGCACGTATTTATTTGTACAGGGTGTACCCTCAAAAAACATACTTTACCGAAACAATGTTTAAAATGTTTTTCTGTGTGTTCATTTGAAAAATGATCGATATCATCCAATTATGGCTATTACAGTACACGTCATATGAAGTCCCCCTTGAGAAATAAACATAAAAAAAATTCTCCCGTTATTAGATCGCTGCATTCGTTTTCACTTACAGTGTAATTGGAGAGAAGAAATTTAATTATTTTTCCGCCTATTAAGCAATGACCGCAGACAGATTTGAAATGGTCGTAAAAGTTGTATAGAAATCTGAAATCGAAAGAATTGCGCAGTCTGCGCAGTAGACTTTTTCGTACATCGCCTTAGTGTCGTGTTCTATAATTTATACATTATTACGTGTTGAAAAATCATAAAAATTAAAAACAACTATCGTATTTTAGTCGCGGTATGTAACAATAAAAAAAAAAAAAAACACTTCATTTTAAACTTTACGTATTCCATATAGATATACATACACGAGAGGCCTACCGGATACCTGCAATTTTCACCCAAAACACAGTTTCGTTTTTAGTTAAAAACAGAGGTTAGAATAGTTGCATTTAAGTTCGTTTTGTACCGCTCTGATTTTCAACAACCGCGCATTACGTATATGATCGAAATTGTCGATTTAAAGGTGAATTTCACACACGATTTGTTTTTCATAGTTTCAATACGTCACATCGAAGTGCTTCCGAATTTCATATTTTATGTGAGTTAAAAAAAAATTAATTTACTCGGTTCACGTCGGTTCGACGGGACGAGAGAATTTTTCCCCCCGTACAACGTCAGTTCACGCAAAATGGTTGTACACACAAATCGCCTGTATTTTGCTAATTAACAGATGGCCCCGACTGCACCCTTAACGCAGGTGGTTCACAGTCATCAAAAGTTCGTAAAAAACGTCGATCGCAGCCAGTGTACGATAAAAGCACAAGGCAAGGATAAAAGTTTGGGTACAGAGGCGAGGCCAAAATGTATATTATTTCATATATATCTATATATAATGAGAAACTATGTTTGTACGCGAACATTTCGCGCATTTTTACAGGGCGACCCGAGGGCCTTAACGAACATTAAGGGAAGCCGAAAACGTAAATTTTTTTTCAATTCAGTTTTTTCAAATTTCGTCTTGTGTTTTTTTTTTAATGATTCGGCGATAACTGACCCGAAAAAGTGGCGTTGCGGCGCCCCGCACTACACGCTGCAGCGGCCATCGTGTTACGGACTGCAGCAGAAGTGGCGATCCCTTTGAATCGTTACATTATTTGACCCTTACAGAATGCTGCAGCAGCGCGCGGTACATAATATTATGTACTATCGTATCGTTCCCCTTCGCATTGTTTGACGCCGGTGACCGGGAGCTAATTGAATAGTTTCTAGATTGAAAACGATATCGCGCGCGGTCCCGTCTCCCCGGGGAGACGGGACCCTGCTGCGGGGCGCGGCTGCGGCCGCCGAGAGGGCGCGACCCTTCGCCGCTGCACCCCCGCCCGGAAGGGACCGCGGTCAGCGCCGCGGAGATTACGCGGCCGCACGACGCTTTCGCCACGCCGCCGCCGCCGCCGCTGCAACAGCTTGCGAGCTATGGATTCGGGCTGCCGCCAAAGACGACGTGGTATTATAAAAAAAAAATGTATAGAGTGTGTGAGCGAATGAACGTGTATGCTCCAAAAGAATTTTTTATAGGAGATTATTAAATTACCGGAGAGAACATGCAGTATTATGATCTCGACGATGTTCTATTTTTCGGATGTTTAATTTTTTTCTCTTTCCGCATAGGTGGTTTCGTTCGTTCGTAACTTTTCAATTCGTGTCCTCAGAGTATGGATTCCGGTCGGACCGTAGATACCCGTAGATATGGACTGCGCTTATAGATGATAAATTGAGTCGCCAAGACGAATACGTAGCTGGACGATCACGGATGAAAAATTATTCGATTCGATTGTTCCGTGACAAAAAAAAAAGAGGATGAATGGAAACTAATTATATTGGCGACAAACATTAGAATTTATTACAATTAGAAAAAGCGTTAAAAGTGAGTGCGCGCAGTTTCATACGTCTATAATACGGGTTATATAGTATAGTCACTGAAACGAACAACTGCAGTATATTATACATTTTTACACTTGAATTGTTTCAAAACCCTTTGTTTTTAAACGCATAGCGTAGTATTCACAAACCGTGTAAACAGTTTTGCAACATCATCTGAATAATACTCTTAAATTTATCTAAATTAGCGAAAAATCGGAAAAGGGAAATCGTATTATGCCAAATAATATTCTCCAAATATCACCCGAATTTAACATCTGCATGGCTGGTGTTCTCTCAGGCGGCGGTATAGTATGCGGTATAGAAAACCGAAAACAAAAATGGCCAACAAAAGTCCTATACGTGCACATTTTTCGTCGCCAAAAGTTTATAATATACTTATGGTTTCGATACCGACGGTCGAAAAGGAAAATGCAGTTTGATCATGTCTGAAGTTTCGTATTAATTATTGACGGGCCATCAATGCAGAAATCACGATCAAAATGCAGATTCGGTATTTTTGCTGGTTAACCGATATCCACTATACATTGTTACACGCCTGAGTACGTATATCTAGGTATTCGCGCGTAATGTTGACGCGTTCACTTCAAATTTCGTAGCGTAGAAAAATAATTATACAAAGAAAATACTTGACTGCAACTCTCAGAATTCGGGGCAAAAACGTTCAATCGCTAAAACGCTCCACCGTACTGGCTTTATACATAATATATAGTCCATAACGTTTTTCGAAAATAAATACACAAGTATACGATAACTAAATTCAAAAAATGTGTATATAACACAATTTGTTCATCCACACTGCTGACCGCTGTTCGATTTAAAGGTTTGGATATTTTTGCAGTAAAAGCCGTTTGGATATTTACGCGGAGTACACATGTATAACATAGTATAAGTGCATGAATAAAACATAAAACAAACCCAAAGATGGACGACGTGAATTACTCGAGGGATTCGTGGGAAACGAATACCTAGTTGTGCTTTTAATACGTCATGTATACATCATTTTTTTTTAGGAAATAATGACATATATAATATAAATGTATGTATGAAAAATAACAGACGGATACAAATTTACTTTGTAGGAAAAAATAAAGTGGGCAGACCTTGTGCCACGAATGGTCTCTTTTTTTTGTAAACAATTTTAATAATGAATTAATCGAAACTATTGTGAAAAAACTGACAAAAACCAACCGCTTGAAGCACGCGGCTGCATTTTTCGCAGCTGAAAATTAGAAAAACAATTTGCGGCGACGATCGATTATTAATTGTGGACGGCAATTTTTGCGCAGCTCATGCAGTATAATATGAAAACGTGCAGTGTACTGTCCCAACGGTTCGATCGCGAGAAAACTGCATGATGCGAATCGCGTTGTTACCGCGTATTCTTCTATTTGCAGTATATACATACACCTACTGCAGATAATTTTGGCCTTATTTCGATCCCTGTTAAAATATGTTAAAAAAAAAAAAAACGTTTACTCGACTACTATAATGTGTTAATGCTTTAATCGGGTAAAATTCCCGCTAAACTGACGAAAATTGAAACGTCCGTTTCCTCGGAAAAAAGAAAACCCCCGATGTTCCCGATCGTAGTGTATAGACAGTGAAAAAATAACCGACGAGCACCCTGTATGCACTGCACGATAGAATGATCAATCGGCGGTCGCGATTTTGCCGCCAGAAACCGTAAAACAATAATACGCTATGGTATAACCACCATGGTGGTAACTGCAACAGTCGACAAAATAATAACATTTTATTACATTATTTTCCATTGTGTATTAACAGCGCGTATAACGAATCGCGCTGAAAATTGCTACACAATATTATATTATTCTAGACGTCGTGATAATAATTTGCTGGCAACCGTACAGGTAGGTGATGGGAATTGTTTTAATAACAAAATATTACATGATTATAAACTATCGCGTTAACGTGGGTATACTTATACGCACCTTTATGCAGGGGCGGTGCGTCAGGGTAAACTTTGAGACGGCGTCTCCCCAATAATTATAGCCGGGCAAAAAAATTATCTAAATGTTTTCACAAATGTTTTAAATAATCTTAGAATATAAATATACAATATTATACATCTATTGTTGACTACGTTCAGTACATACGTTCTGAGCTATTCTTAGAATTGCCGATAACGACGATAACGCGATACCAAACTGCGGTGTGCCGTAAATTACGGCCCGTAATAATAGATGTAATATAGAAGAGACGATTGAACGACAGTCTCAATTCTAATAGGTAGGAGGTTATTACAAAGTTGGGGGGGAATCATTGCCATAATGGTTTTATACGGAGTCCTGGAGACTAGTCTCCTTCAACGGGCGTCGCTATAATCGTTTTTCATGTGTACTGTGCGTTTTACTTTTTGCGTTTTATACTGAATAATTGTTTAAATTATGGAATCGAATCATTTTATTTTAATGTAATATAAAATATATACATTTTTCAGTAGTTTAAAATAATTAATATTGCAGTTAAATTTATAAAAATAAAATTAACCAAAGGTATTATTTTAGTAAGTAAAATGTATCCAATTATACCATTGATTAAACTCCAATATTTCAAAAAAAAGTATTTGAAAATAATAAAAAATTAAGTCTCCCCATAAATTTTATGCACGCACCGCTACTGCCTTTATGGACTGCGCTTATAGATATGAATTCGAGTCGCCAAAATAAACGTACAGTTCAACGGACGAAAAATGATTTAATTCGGTTGTTCGTGAAAGTACGAGTTAGACAGCTAATTCTTGATAAAATATCGTTTTATATTTTATGGGAAAAAAGGAATAAAAATCGTTTTAAACGAGACTTCCGTTACATCGTGTTGACAACACGTGTGTACTTGTGTGTTAAACACGGATCCTATTATGGACTACGCTTGGATATGAGTCGCCAAAATAAACGTGTCCGAAAAACGTGGGCAATCGTGGATGAAAAATGATTTTGTTGCTTGATTGTTCCACGAAAAGTAAGCTTAAATCTTGATAAAATCGTTATTTTGCGTGGAAGAAAAATGTTAAAATTATTTCATCCAAGATTATTTTTCATGAAAAAAAAATTTTTTTTCACGCGTGTTAAAAGTGAGAAACGCGCAGTCCGTGATCGGGGCTTACACGTCTGTGATAAAGACAAAAATAAGAAAATATATTAGATAAAAACTCGGATGAATCTCAACAAAAAGCGGTAATATCAAAAAGTGCAGTAGGTCTATAGCATCATAATATGACTTTATATAAAGTTAAAAACGGAAGACAAGTCATTTGAAATAAATATTACGTGAAAACCGGAATAAATTATCCGGTTGGTAACATAGCATAATGAGTGTTGTTTTGCCACCAAAATAATGATATTATGTTGTTTTAAAGACAGTGTTTATTTGTACGAAAAGTTGAACGAAAAATACCATCGAAAATTCTATAGATATATACAAGTGAATATTGCAATGCCGCGATCATTTAAACAGTACTATTTGAAATAATTTTCAATATTGTACTCAAACAACGTTTGAGAACCCAAAAACGGTAGTTAATATTGTTTTTTTTTTCGTATTAGATTCTGAGCTTAACGAAGAATATACTATTTTTGCAATTATGTTTTTTTTTCTTCTTTCCGGTGATCAAAAGTTCTTGTAGAAAAACTGCTCAAATTTTAACGCACGATAATTTAAAAGATAGATAATTGATTCGAGATGGTACTTTGTTTGAAGCATTTTTTGAAATTTTTATACTAAAAAATTGCTCCGTTCGACTTGAAATTTATATGTGCCATTAAGAAAAATTTTACGAGTGTGCCGCTGAAATTTCAATCGATTTCGATCATTTTTTAGGGAGTTGTGGAACTTAATGTAATTTTTGTTGTTTCGAGGGGCCGTGTGTATCTATTATGGGCGGGACAAATAATTACGGGAAACGTGTTTTTTACACATCGATTAAGGCTTTTTTGATCATAACATCCGGAATAAAGATCGGACCAAGCTGAAACTTTTACACAATACCAAAACAGGAAAGGTACGGATTCGACAAAAACTTTTATCGTTAAATGTGGTTTTTACCACGACCTACCGGACAACTGAGCTCGCCGAAAATCGTATTTTCGAAGGCAAATTCATCGTCGCTTTCGGATATAAAACAATGCGTTTGACCATTTCTAAACTAGTGACCCACCCAAAGCGTAGTCGCCACCCCGACCAAACTGCCCACGCGACCTACACTGATCCCGGCTTTGTTTTTTAATACCATATACGAGCCCTGCAGTCTTATAATATTGTTATAACAATATAACGCGATGCCGTACACATTTTACTTGTACACGTCGCTGCAGTCGCACGCGACGGCCATATTGGTGCATCGGCCCCCTGGGCCCGCGGACGTGCATCCCCTGCAATCACACCCCGTTTCCACCAGCCCCGAAGGGTTGTGTGTTACGTTCCGTGCGTGTAGTAAGCCGGATTCGCGGCCCTTCGGAAATGCGACTTGTACGCCGTCGCAGCGAAGAAGCGCCTCGTATGTATATAATAATAATAATATGTAACACGTCGACCAACCCCTATTTATATATTTTTGGCGGCTGGGGGGTGATTTGTATTATTACGAGACGCTCCATTATATTATTATAATAGTATACGGATAATAATATAGTATCAAACGTTTTGTTCACTGCGCCGCGTTCGAGTAAATTATAATAGTTAAATTTTTGTTCGGTATTTTGTAATTACTATCAGAACAGCGTCGTTATACCTGTTTACGGTTCTCGTTCGCCCGATGTTTGAACATCGATTGTGCCAGTTTGTACGGTTTCTAAAACATCAAAAAACAAATATTTCGACACCGATTATGTTTGAGCTTCCTCGCTTGATCCGAACCGTTCGTGCATTGTGTTTAGAGATTACAATAGTCTAATTTCGTCTTTTTTTCGCTGCACGTAACGTACGATATCCCGGTACGCGCATAAAAAGGGTGTCGCTGCGATCGCCCGAAAAAAAAAAATTAAATAAACGAAATTCCACACGTTTAGAAAAGCGTCCGACAGGGAAGCGACCACTGGGAAGACCTCCCAGATCGAGATGGGAAGATCTGGTCGGATGCAAGTGTCTTGGGTGCGGAGGATCGGATTGTAGGGCATCCGACCGAGATGGATGGGCGTTTGACGGCACGGTCCTAGCGGCCGTTTGCCCGAAGAAGAAGAAGAAGATATTTTATGTATATTATATGTTATCGCCTTCACGGGGACAATGTAGGGCGCAAACAATTTTAGTGGCCCTTACGGACATGTACCATAACCGGAGTCTTGTAAACCTACCGAAAATCTACGAATCGGAGCTCAAATCGTACATAAATTGAGGTTAAACCAGACACGTACCCACCTACACTAGACTAACTGATCTCGCTCAGAATCGTATTTTCGAAGGCGATGGTTTATCGTTGCTCTCAGATATAAAATAACGCGTTTAAACTACGACTTCAGAACTATACACTACGGTGACCCACCCAAAGCGTAAAAGTCGCTACTCCGTCAAACTACCCATACCCGCGCGGCCTAGAGCGATCGCGGCTTTTTTAATAGTTTACTTATAATTTAATAAACACTTGACTTTTTGTTTTCCCGGCTAACTTGACGATACGGTTGAAAAAAAAAAAAGTTGTTAGCTAGCCCGTCCTTGATAATATTACTACACACATGTCGTTTATGCGACGGTCTATTAGACACCGTAACGTAATTCGCATATTCGTCTGTAATAATAATACAATATTATAATACGCGTTGTTATTGTTATTTTTTTATTACGCGCTTTGTAACTATACGCGCATTTATTATATAGGAAATACTATTATTACTTTTAGTGTTTCGCAAACGAAGATGAGTATTATTAAAAGTCGTTTCGCCGTATAATAATTATATACGCAATAATATTATGTGTCATATTAAATTATGTGTTCGAACAGCGTACACACGCGTTATTCCGTCGACAGCGTTCGGACCCATAAACCAAACCAATTAATTTCTCGCCCGGTGGTATTTATTTTTTATTGTTTTTTTTTTTATAACAATATTCCTTTATGTATCGCGCGTCAGTTTCGCGACAAACGGCCGCGTAATTGAAAAAATAAAACGCTTGGGTATGGTACGGCGTGGCGTACAAATAAAATATAAAAGTGTACCCACTGTGTTATATTATAGTGCTGATATACAGCCGAGCGGCCAATTATAGACAAAATAATATTCGATGACAAAACGATACACCGTCCGTAGCTCTTTTTCGTTGTTTTATAAACGAAAAATGTCATATTTACACTATATATATGAGCTGTATTATTAGAAATCGCGCGGACGAGAACGGACTGCACGCGGCGAGTTGTACGATAAATTATATTGTACATTTTGTACGCGACGGAATTGGCCGCAGAAATTATTCCTCTTCCTGGGAAGCACAAACGTTACATACCTACTTAAGATTTTTATAATAGCTGCGGTGTTTGCTTGAAAATCGAAAAACCCCGGGAAGAGGGCAAATCTTTTTTAGTTTAGAACCGTTTTCAGAAAATTGAAAAAATACAAGTACGTCGGAATGAGTATACGACGAGGACCGTTGAGACTCGATCCGCAACACGATGTTGAAAAAAAAAATAGTGACATGGAAATAATTGTTATTGAGTTTTGAACTGTACGTTACATTATGTACAATATTTACGATAGATAAAATTAAAAATATTTAGAAAATTATCTGTATAATACGAAAAAAAAAAAATACATATGTATAAAATCTGTACAAACTTTTAAAAAAAACCCCTTAGAGGTGGAATTTTGAAAAATCCTTATTTCTTAGCGCGACCCTACGTTGCTTATAAGGAACACGTCTAAACGAAATTTCGAGCCTCTAGACCCAGCGGCTTTGGGTCTGGACAGGGGCGGTCTCCTAAAACACGGGGCCCCCATTGTTATTGGACGTACCGAGATTTTAAGGACACTATTCAAAAGAACCATATCGTAATGAAACCGAACTGTGGTGGTCATACGGCGCGTATCGTATAACTGTTTAGAAATAAATAAAATGTAATTATGTGGCGGGAAGTTTTCCGATAGATGGTACCCACCACTAAACGTCTAATGTTGTTACATTTAAAAAACGAAAAACGTAAACGAATGCAACAAAGATTTAGATTTCTTTTCTCAAAAGTATTGTGCCTAATAACTACGGAGTTTCGTCAGGTCGTAAAGCTCGTATATCACATGACTGACTGTCTTCTGCTTGTCACAAAAACAAAAAAGAGCCGCGGAATACGTCAGGACACAGAGCTGTACAGTGTTGTATAATATATTCGACGAATGTATGAAGTGACGAAGGATAATGGCGTAAAAATATTATACATATATTATGCGTATTGTTTTTAAACTGCACAAAAGCGGTTACAGAGCGGTAAAACTTTAGCGCCCCTAATAATCCTTCCCTCGCGCCCTCGTTCGAGGGTGTGTATATATATATAAATAATAATACGGGAGCTTTTACCACAGCTTGTAGTATAATATGCAGTTTTCATCCCCCTCGGGTTATTTATTTTTTTTGTTTTTTTTTTTTTTTTATGCTGAAAACGAAGTTTCCGAGGCACGGGCGGCGGCGGCGGCGAAGAACGCGGCAATCGCACGCATCTGTTACCACCACCACCGCGGTGCTTTTGACCGCCGGCTTTTGGTCGCCGATCGTATTATGTGTGTGTATTTTGCGCCGCGCCGGACGTCATTTGTCACGCGCCGGCCGGACGGACTACCGAAATCGCGCGGGGCCAATAAAAATGCCGTTTTCCACCCCGCGCGCGTTATTATTGCACGAAACGTTGTTGAAAGCGCGTGTAAAACGGGGTGTCGCTGCCAGAAAAAAAGAAAATTCAAACAAATAAAACAAACGAAGACGTCGACGGGAAGATGTGGTCGGAGGAGACGCGAGCGTCTTGGGGTGTGGAGGATCGGAGTGGACGAGCGTCCGACCGGGACGGACGACGGGCCGAAGAAGAAGATGTTTTAAGTACGGTATCGTCTTCGCGGACTGAGGGCGCAAAACATTTTTAGTGGCCCTTACAGACGTGGGTGTATAACCGGAATCTTGTAAGCCTACGACGAATCGGAGCACGATACGATTTATAAAAACCGAAACGTAGACGCGAGGAGTGCAGTTTTGTTTTGGCGCCCCCCGTAGCCCCTGCAGCGCCTACGACTCGTGGAAATTTCGCGAATCTCGTCGGGTAGGCTAACGCGTTTCATTGGGGTGCCGGGGCGTCGTTCGGGGGCGGCAGGGGTGTGCCCGTCCCTAGATTTTAAAAAAGTCGCGGGCCGCGCCTTATATCTTGGTGGAATTTTGTTGAAAACGGGCTGACGCAGTACGACGATTCAGCGTTTTTCGGTACGCGCGTCGTCAAAACGAGACGCGTAAAAACACATTTATAAAACATTTTAAAAATTCTCAAACCCATTCGGGTAGATTTTAGGAGACCAATAACCCTATAACCCTATACGTTTATCATACGTAAATACGGACTATTACACGTTATGTATTGCGGTTTTTTCGAGTCGAGTCGATTGCCGGGTGCGCCCCTGAACGTTTGTGTACGTATTTTGCATAGAATTTAGTTTGAACGACGTGTGGTGCACGTGTAACGCGTACAATATAGATCGGGGCTCACTTTAGTCAAACGATCGCAGTTTCGCCTCTACTGCAGTAAAAAATACATTTTACTCGTCGTTTACCTCAAGTTTCGCCGAAAAAAATTTTCTCTCATAAAATCCATGTACGTAATAACACGATCAAACGTTTCGAAGGGGTTATAATACTATAACAAACCGTGTTCCTATACACATATATATCTGTACAACTAGAATATAAAAATATTTTGCGTTATTCACTGTATTACAATACGCTCAACACGTACCATAAACATCGGCGCGTTATTAATTCGTATTTGCAGTGCGCGAGCGTGCATAATAATCTGCGAGCCGTTTTAACCACCCCATCATAGCCTAATTAAACAGAATTATATTTAATATGTTTGTGATTCTGCGCATAATTCCCGGTAATTGCTAAACGCAAACATAATATTATATCATATATATATAATTTAATTCATTAATACCATTAAGTTCAGCTGTATCACGGTATTATTGTGCACACATATTGTATGTTAATTTGTACGTGAGTAAAATATTATATTACGTTATACGTATAAAATATACGTGTATACGAATATCGAAATCGTCCCCGCATTATGTATAAGTCCGGTGTATAACTTACAGGGCGGGGGATTTAACAATATTTAACAGTTTACGGATAGTTTGCGAACGATTATACGACGATCCGTGTAAAAAATGTACCTGCACGCCGTGGCAAAAACGCTCGAAAAATGAATGGATTTCTTGCTTTCACGCGACGAAAAAATATTATATGTATTATTACTTAATTTCAACGAGTTTGGTAGGGAAATATTGGAATTTTTTTTCTTTTTTTTTGCAGAAAAATACCTTTGAAATATTATATATTTGTACCACACTCAAAACACTCGACATACCAATCGAGTTTGTGATCGCTGTTTGACACTTTGATGTTGTATGGGTACAAAAAAAAAAAAAACAGTAAATCAGCCCTACCTATATCGAAACGTATCAAGTTTTATCATATTTGTTGTTATAATTTTTTAAGTATCGAAAATAAATAAATACGACGCGCTATTACGTGTATTTATATGCAAGCGCGGGCGTAGATGGCCATTTGAAAATTCCACCAATATTATTGGGTATGATTTTTCTAAAAAAAAAAAATGATGGTGAATTGAATCAACTGTTTGACTAGCTGAGAAATTCTCAGTGAGAATCGTGATCTTCATACAGAATGCCAAGTGTCATAAATACTTATAAATGAATTATAAAACGCGTCGGTTCACGGCAAAAACGATGATGACCCACACAAAACAGTGGACTCCATCAGTGAGATCGACAATACACTTTTATCCAAACGTTATAATATGATGTCTTGTTTGGAAATTTTGCCGTGTTACGAAGGGGGTGACAAAATTTTCGCGACCGCTATAAATTGGCCCGACTCACGCCCCAGCACTTTTGGTTCATTTTTCGGTTGTTTTCGTAACGAACATTATATTATATATCCGGCGGAATATGATCGTTTATAAACGCGTACAGTTACTATAATGCATAATATGTGTATACCTAACCCCGTTTCACCGCCTTAAGGGCAGAATTTTCATAAAAAGCTTTAAGGGTTGAATTTTGAAAAACATTTTTTAGCGGTTTTCCTACCTCGTACGAGGAACCTCTGTGCGAAACTTCTAGTCTCTAGACCCAGCGTTTTTTTGTCTGCGCGTTGATGAGCGAACAGGGGAGGTCTCCTATAGATATATACTATGGGGTATCACTCACGATTGGCCAGCCGGTCCCTCCAGGCGATGGGGTTGTTGACCAGTCCCTGGAACCCCGGCCAGTACAGGTTCCTGGTGGTGAGGTCGGCCAGCGTGGTGGCCGGATGCTTGACGCCGCCGTTGTGGAAGTACGACGCGGCCGCGGCCATGCCGGCGGCCGCGATGCCGGCCACGCTGTTGAACGCGCGCTGCTGGTGGCTGATGGCGGCCGCGGCGCCGGTGGTCGGCGGCCGCGACAGGATCTGCTCGATGCCGTGCGGGTTGCCCGCGGTGCACCCGTTCTTCATCTCGGTCATCGTGTGCAGCGCGGCCAGCGGCGGGCTGCTGCTGCACGGCACGTCCAGGAAGTTGAACATGGGCGACAGCATGTTGTGGTGAGGATGATGGTGGTGGTGTTGTTGCTGGGACAGCATCATTGTAGAGCCCAACGACGACCTGCGGGGCGCGAAATGATTTAATAACAAAAATTATTATTCACCCAGTGCCAGCAGCTGGATACGGTGTGGGAATATTATCGCCACAAAGTGCAAAAAAAAGAAATCTCCCGGGCTGTAAGCATATTAGTATATACTATTTAGCCGCGAAGAAACCATGGAAATCCTAGTAAATCGCAGCAGAAAATCCTGCAAAGAAACCTGTAATCCGGCGTACGAGATCGTGAATATTGTTGCAGATGCATACATATATATATTTTGAGTAAAGAGTGGTGTAGATTTAAAATCGGAAAGTTCTTTGAATTATGACGAGTGGAAAAAGTTCGGTGTATTGATAACTAGAATAACACCGATCGCTGATTCGAACCTATCGCGGTGTATGTTTTCCGTATAAACTACAGGAATAAATTTAAAAATTCCATAATAGACGTAGAGAAATGTATAGACGCGCGTGTTTTATAACTATATACATTTTGTCCGTATCCAACGATACGTAGTATTATAATCGTTTTTGAAGATACGAGTATAAAACACAGTTTATACGGAACACGAGACCCGCGCGTATCTATTATATATGTAAATAAAACGCTGCATGCGAAATAATGTTTTAGATTATCTGAGCGCAGCGTATAAAAAGAACATGGCGTATTGTTTTTACAACGATCGCGTTTATTTTTTCTGTGAACAACTTTAAGGACTTTTTAAGTCGGTACGCGTGACGAAAGGTATCCGTTATATGAACTCTGTGTACAAACGGTACTTCGAAGGGTCTCAAGTTTGAAAGTTCGAAATGGAAAAAAAATTATACGCTCTGTAAGGAGCGAAACGCATTATAACAGCGGCAAACGTGCAGTTTTTGACGTACGTACACAAGTTTAGTTGCTAACCGGCCATAACACCCGAAACCCTATGATCGGAACAAATTGAAACTTTTATACGTACGTATAATGTTCAAACGCGGTGTGCAGGTTCGTTAAAAGTTTTTAAGAAAATTTTTGAGCCAGAACGTTGGAATTCTCGAGAAATGTACTGAGCTCGTCCTGTAGACAATACTCTGAGCTCGCTCAGAGTCGTATTTTCTAGTGCAGTTTTCAGACGTTGAACAACGCGTCTGTAACTGTACGCGACCTAAAGTGGTATACCGGCTTTTTACTTCTACTTTTTTTTATCTTGCGATTGAATGACAACATATTTAGGCGCGTATAATAAATACGATAACATAGAAATTTACCCACGTCCCGTGTATGGTGTACACATCGTATATTCGTGGCTCACACCACGTCGCAATCATATACGCGTCAATGAGTCTTTGTGTAAAATTTAATATTTTATGCCCCCTAAGTATACAATTTATAATATATATATATATATATATTATTTATATCTTTATTCGTGCGTGCACGACGCTGTCGTCGCTTTCGATCCTGCGTTTGCCGCACGATACAGGAGGAGACCGTTACATCACGCGCGTCATAATGATGCGCGTCTGCTGCCACGACCCTCGCCGAATAATGCGTATTTATCGACGTAGAAACCATTGTTGTTGTCCGCGATACTGGAAAATTTCCATTCTCATCCCGCGGCCGGGTTCACGCGCGATACATATAATACATATATATATTACAAAAAAAAAAACGCGGTAAAAATATTCCAGTTTTTGACGGAATAAGTGCACACGCACGCACGTTCGTTATGTTTTCGAAAGAAGAGTCGGTGTTCAGAAAAGTGTACGTAAAGATGCGCGTACAGATACAGGGACGCTGGGAGGTTAAGGTGGGAATAAACAGGGTAAAAGAAGACGGATGGATTGGAAATATCGTTAGAAATTGAGGAAAACTGCTGGAGGCGATACACATATGCAGTCGGACGGTACGCGGGTGTTTAAGGCCGAAAACCACGGAGAAAACATATTTTATAATATATTTAAAAACGTATCGCATAAGACAATACCCGTGTATAAATGTACGTTATTATTTACGGAAGGGACGATAGTTTCCGTATGATTTTGTTCACTTTTTACGATAACTAATTATAGATACTCAAGGACGAATATCCGAACTGTCGAATTCCACCGGAGCGCGTTCTGTACGTGTGTGTATATTTCTATGTGTACTATCGTAATACACAGCCGAAGGCTATCTTATAGTTCGTTATAACAACCGTATAATTAACTAACTTTTTTGTGGAAATTTTTAATTGTTAATAAAATCGTGCGATTCAATTTTCAACGGCGGGGTGAAACCATTGTACGTCTTTAAAAAGAAATCGATTTTAAAAATTGGCCGACGGCAAGCAATACGTAGGTATAGAATATGTGCGTACGTTTAAAAGATTTGTAGTTACAAAACTATAGCGAGAAAAAACTCGAAATGCAAAATTTAAAAAAAAAAAGATTGGGCGTTGAAGGAACAAATTTCGTTCAATTTTTGCAGGAGAAACGTGAACCGTTTTTTTCCATTCCTTTTTTTTATAAAATAACTGTGTTTGGTCGTCATTTGTTATGATTACTGCGGAACGCAGAGACGGCGGCACGGATTTACTATGTTGTTGTTACTACAAGTATTATAAAAGTATGTACATTATTTTATGATTTATTACGAAATTATTAATCCTTTCAATTCCTATACCTAGCTAAATATTTTTAGACAGAATTTTTTTTTTTTTCCAACTCATCACGTATATAAGTATTATAAGTACCCATTGGTAAAATACCGACACGTACAAATACAACTATTATATCTTCATAATATAAGTCTGTCATGTTATGTTTGGAACATCCTTTAGTGTATAGGTGCGTTTTTTAAATATAGAATTGAAATTAAAATTAATATTAAAATTCATCACAAAACAGTTTTTTTATTTTTGTTAGAATTTCAAAGTCAATGATACTGGTCTATATTTTTCGAGTTTTACGAGTGGAAAACATGCAAATATAATATCGAAAAATCCTTCGAATTAATGAAAATATTTCTTTTAACCTTTTAAATTTTCCGAAAACTAATAGTCAACCGATGCACCCTCTCCAGACACATCTCTGGAGCCGCCCCTGCAATCTGAGTTATTTACGTGGCGTGGGTTGGTGATTATCGGAAAAAGAAAATTACACATAAGTATAAGTGTTCTAAGTAAGTGCTTTAATTTTCGTCGAGAGTATCAGGTTTAATGTCAGTTTAATGATCATTCGATTATTTTCGAAAAATAATCGAAGATAAAGCTGTTGTTTTTGACGGTTAAGGAATATTTCGGACGACTGTATGAAAACTGTACCACTTTTTTGGAAAAATTATAAACATAATATGCGTATTACGGCTATCCATAATACCTAACGCTTTCTTCATTTTCTTAATATCAATTTTTTTTTTTTTGAACAGACAATAACGTATGAATTTTTTAAAAAAAATTTCAAGATCATAAAAATTACTGCGAACATCGGGCAAGTTTGATTTTATGTACGAATGAAAATGTTTGCCTGAAATCAAATATTATTGTAACGATGAAATTTACAAACATGCGATACATGCGGGATACCTATATATACTTATATACTCCACATAATACGTCGGCGCATTTTTTAGCTACTAAGCCGACAGTACAAATGTCGATCAGTAAAAATATTTTGTCTCGCCAGTGTTGATAGATGTTCTATTACTATAACCGGGCGACACCGGACACGTCATTTTTTAAAGAAACTGTTTGTAAAAAAAAATAATTAGGTGTATGAGATATATTTTTTGCCCATATCTTTAAAAAATACACTGCGACACTATGGCCTGGTGCCCCGCGGAGGAGACTCGTGGAAACGCGACAGAAATCAATCGGTCGGCGTTCTACACTGTTCCGCTGGAGGGTTTATATCCGCGCATCGTTTTAAGACTGATCCATGAGGCTATTCCATCCGCTTAAAAAACAAGCCGTTTCTCTTTTCGAACGAAAACAGACCGTGTTATTTTTATGCATTTGATTCGGAATCGACGTAAGTAGTATGTTTGACACCTCGTTTCGCGTGTCGAAAGATAATTTTGACCGATAACAATAACAATAATAGGTGTATGTTTGTACTGACCTGGACGAGTCCTCAGCCTCGCTGGTCGTCCCGCTCTGCGCTCCCGGCGATGCCGTCGTGGTGAACGATTGACACACCGGACGATTCTCGAAAAAAGTCGCCGTTTCGGCGGGCGCTCGCTGCCTGGGTTGAAACGTGTGTACGACGCGTCTGTGTAACGCGCGTGACGTCCGTCCGCCTAACCGCACGTCATGGCCGATCGGTTTACAAAATAACGAGTAATTATAATTTTCCGAAACGCGACGACCGGTACAGGTGATCTATACCCCGGATAATAACGGTACTTGCACTCGCCTCTCTGTACCGCGCGATACCGTTTCGACGACGGTTGTTGAACCTTTGTTTTTTCTCACGACAGTGTGTGTCTCTCGACCGCGAGACGAACGATATTTTCGCGAGCGCGCGCGATCCGGAAATGCGTGTCCGCGGCGCCGGTCGCGGGATGATGATGTGAGCCGGGAGAAGAAAAAGAAGCAAAAAAACCGAGCGGCGAACGGCGACTCGCCCCGCCCACTTGGCGGACGCCCGTTGGACGGTATCCCGTGCCCGCCCCCCCCCCCCCCCCGTGCGCGTCGATATACGATACACCGCGCGGGGGGGGCGCCGCGTCCGCGCGCTCGTGTTAATCAATTTATACTACACTCGACCGAACTCGATTTTAATGCTTTGTTATTATGATGTTCGTTCGTCACGGGGGTTAACACGCGCGCGCCGAGCAGGGGAGGGGAGGAGGTTCTAGCGCGCGGCCGAACCACGCCCCCC
>CM029359.1:38678403-38739715 GCA_017140985.1 Hormaphis cornu
GTTAAATTGATCTAGACATTTTCTTTTTTACCACCTCACCTGTTTTAATAAAATAGTGTTCTTCCCAAGTCGTAGGGGCCCCATTATACCAGTGCCCAGGGCCTCAAAAAGGTTAAAGACGGCCCTGCCGATGCCGGGTACAACCGATGCCGCCGACGGGTTTACACGGGCGGGTCGAGTGCCGGCGACGGTATTGTTTTTTAGTCCGTTTTTCCGTAATTCTACTTTTGATATCGCTACGGCTCCCGGGCCAAATATGTTACTATAAATACGACCTACCCTACATTGTGCTACGGCGGGGCAAAACCTCGAGAGTAGTTTATTCATACTACTATAATGTTACGACGAGAGGACATTCCTGTCGTTTTTTTTTTTGTTTTTTACACGGGTATGACGCGCGGCCGAATTCCGCTGTGTTCGAAATTTAATAAATCGCGTACGGAAACGATTCCCGGGTATTACGATGTATTACGGCAATATCGTACTTACACGAAATCGCGCACACGCATGTTTTACGATTCGATCAGATGTTTTTGGAATACGACCGTATTATTATATTATTCCGTGTGCTCGGGTTACTATGATACATATTATTGTGTATTATACGACGCGCGCACAAACACAGGTAAACGGCATAAAAACGTATCGCTGTTACGCGCCGCGACCGCCTCCGCAAAGATTACGTCATAAAAACTCGGGGTGTAATGGCCGACTCGATTTGGAATTGGTTTTCTCGTCCGCGCACCGCCAACGCGTACAGAGGGACTATAAGACGGAACCGTGACGCGGAGGAAAAAAAAAAAAAAAAAGGCCCGTATGTGTTTGTGTTTCACTGCCGTCTGTGGTCGTTCAAACGTAATAATAATAATATTGTCCACGGTATCGGCCGAAATCAGCGATAAATCATATTGCCTTCGGAAAAGATGAATCACACATCTCGATGGTACACGTTTCAAATTACGTTCCTACACGCGCGCGATCAGCTCTTCTTGGCTGTACCATACATTCTTATATTGCGTTCAATTTTTTTTTTTTTTGATACAACGGTTTTTATTCGGAACGTCAGTTTTTCGCGTGATATTATTGCTCCGGCCAACTCGAAAATGCCCGCAGACGGTTTAAAAAAATGTACCGTATTATTAAATCGAATCGCGACGCCGACCCGCTACGAAATCACACTAATATTCGCTTTCCGATCGGTGAAAACTTAACGCCGTAGCAAATGTAACGTGTCGTACGCCCGTTCTTCTGTCGCTTCCGTATAATATCGATGACGTTCGGCTGGTTCGGGCTGTAAAGGGATTTAGGGGTAGATAAAAAAAATTGACCTTTAATAATCACGTTATAAGGAGTAGAGCAATAAAAAAAAAAATAGTTGGATTTATAGCAAGTTGTTGTGAACATTTTGAGGACACGCCTGGTCTACCGCTCTTACATTGGATCTAATTGTTAGAATACCTCGTGTCGTGTGGTCTCGTTACTTGCAACGTCAAATAAAAATAACTATAGCAATTGTTCAGCATGCGTTTTTACGCTTCCGTTGTTTTAACTGCAGTCGCATTAAACTAGAGGGCCTCTCATTCAGACTACGCTATGCTAATCTGGATTCACTCGAAACGCGACGGACAAAATTAGATTTACATTTCTGATACGATTCACTCAACAACACGGTTGATTTTTACATAAATTAAACTTCTACGTTCCGGCTTACGCCACTACTAATTTAACGCTACAATTTTTATTTTGCGTCAGAAGCATAAATAGCTCATAACCCGAGGTGATGAATTTCTCAAATGTATTGAATATCGATATTTTTGCACCGTAGAATCTTTTGAACAACCCGTGTCTCTTTTCCTTACGTTCAACTATTGTATCCGACCTTAATTTTCAATCGAATAATTTAAACTGTAATCCACCGCTATGGATTATTCGACCACTACTGGACTTTTCTACCTCTTTTGTTGCGTATTTTACTATGTATACATCACTGTACCGGTCGTGTGTTAACCGTTAATTTGTATATAACCAGTCAAAATAAAATGGTACAGCGGGAAGTGGCCGGCTATTCGAATAAGGGAGATTTGTCCTTTAGAGCTTCTTACGGCTCACCCTCAATTTCGATTTTGACTTTGCAGATTGTATTTTCTTCCTGGACAAAGCTACCTATAATACTGTTATACTCGAACGGGAAGTGGTTTTAAATGAATGATTAAAGAGCTAGTGCTCCTTTGCAGTGCGTTACAATGTGGTTCAAACGTGATATTTAACCTGACCGAATGACGTACTTACTTACATACAGTTCTCGTTTCGCCCCGCAGAAATTCAAATTATTATTGCACGCGGACAGCGCGTCGCTCGTGGTATAATACGTTTTCGATTCGCTTTCTTTTTTCCATTTTTTTCATCTTCTTCTATTTCTTCGCCGTTCCTTTTCGCACACGCAATCTTTCGCGAGGGTCCCGAGGGTCGTACCTTTTCGCTTATCGAAAACAAATCAAGCTGACCACATGTGCTGCGGCGGCTGTGTATAGCCTCGGCGCACCCTCTTTCTGATCCGCCTCTTCGCGTACGCTCGCATAATGTGTAACGTTATACATTTTTTACATAAATGTATGTATATATATTATTATTATTATAAAAGTAATACGATTTATATCCGCGTTGTCCATTTTTCATGCTACACGCTTGTCGTGTATGCGCGGGATCGTCTTGGAAGCTGTTCCGCGTGCCGAGCATCGGGACCCGGCCGTATGGCGATATCCCGAAATTATTATTCTGTTTATATACCAGAACGGACGTAGTATTTATAGCCGGATCCGCGCGTGTTGTTCGAAACAAACGCAACAAAGGTACAAACGCAAGCGCAAAAAGGGTCGAAAAAGTTTTGAGGTTCGAAGCTAAAAAAAAAAAGAAAAAATACGACGACGACTTGATGTCCGCGAGAGGTTTTGCAGTGCCTGTGCGGAACGTGAATTTGCGAATTTTCGAGGGAGGAAGATAATCGCTTGTGAGCAGCTGACACCCACCCCCTTATAGTTTGCCTACGCTTCAATTATATTGTCTGCGCGTGTACAGAGTAGATCAGAAGTCCACAAACGGTGATGGAACCTTGTTTCACTAAACCGTTAGCCAAAGCAGAAACTATACTTACTACTGCCTATAAAGCACATTTGTGTACATGGCGATGTAGAGTTGTCGTTTACACTTCGAAAACCGTATTAAAGACGATCAAACTTTCCAACGCGTGAACTTTCCGAAAATAATACTGTTTTGTCCAGCTCCGCGTCACAAACACAAATTTGTGAACACCTTGACGTGTTAGAAAATTCATTTGGCCATTCTAACTGGTTCGAAAGTGGATACTATGTATAATACGATTGAAACAACGGCTAATAAAATGTCACACTGAAATTAAGTAAACTGATATCCGGAAAAATCACTTACGCGCGTATCTTAAACGTAATTAAATAATAAATGTATTATACTACTGTGGGTCATCGTTAAAAATTATTTATATTATAAATCAATACAATTGCGCGTTGTTGTTTTTTTCCTGGGGGTTCGTGGTCGTATTTAAAAATTATTTAAAAAAGTCAAGAAACTACGGTGTAGATGGTTTTGCGCTTAGCTGCACGCGTCCACTAGTGTTCTACTGCGTCAAAAGCTCATGACCGTTTTCAGAAAATAATGTCCGCACGTATGCAGGATTCAACAGGAACGACGTATTATATAGGACTCGAGGGTGCTGCCAACCCGACACAACAATTTCAGAAAAATTTTCTGTTTTGAAATCTGTCACACGACGATTAAGTATTACAAGCCGCTAGTATACAGTGTTAATTATTGTTTGTCAGTGTTTAATCAATCATGTATATAATATTTGCACACCTATAATCTTACAAAACATAATTCGACTGCAGACGATGTGCGTACCGAAAAAAAATTGTCGAATCATGTAACACACCCGATAAGATGTTTTTTTCAGGTTTCTCCGTTTCATTGAATTTCGCGAATCTTTGTCAAAAACGCTTCAACAGGTGCGTCCGTATGTCAAAGAATACTTTTTTACAAAGTTTCCACAAAATTTGGTTTGAAAACACAGAACTTATTGTATTGTATTTCAAAAACTATTTTACTCTGGTACCATTTTTATCAGTTCACGTCTGGGTGTAGTTTGTGAATAGCATTTCTTTTTCCTATAGAGCTTAGATTTTTTTGTAACCTAATGTTGTTCACATCACCTGCAGAATCGATATTTTTGAGATAACTGTTTAAGTTTTATAATTCAATTTTTTTTTTTTTTTGCTGGTACACGCGCACATTTCAAAAGTTTTGGAAGATCGGAAACGAATAAATTATAGTATTTAATACTAGCTGTAGTTCGAATTTTTAATTTCTCAATATGGATCATTTTACATCGATGTAACTATGTTTTGTTATCTGCAGTTCGGTTTTTACACGTTATGGTATATTCTATTGTTATAGTAATTTATTGTACAATAATATTATTTCAATACATTTTTATACTTTGCGAGTTTAAATAAAAGTTAATTTCGTTGATTAAAAATAGTTATATAGAAGCCAGAAGGAAATGATTTTTTCTACTCCGCTCAGATACATTCAAAACGCTTGTAAAACTCACAATAAATTCATCATACATTTATTTACGTTGATACAACGAATATTTTTAGTAAAATATTTGTTATTATAATAATATCTGTGTGCTAAGTGTGTTAACAAACTCTAATTAACTAAATAAAATACTACTGCCGAGAAGAACAAAAAAGTTTTAAATTTTATACGCGTGCAGTATACAAGTACTGGAAGTATAGTGTATAATATAGTGTAAATTTCTTTCTCCGCTCCAAGTACACCAATCGCAGCTGAAACATATTTTTGTACAATGTTATGAATTATTTATTTTTAATTTCAATTTCACACTTATCCGTCCATAATAACAATTTACAAATAAATTAGTACCTATAGTAAAGTGACATTAATAACGTGTTCTAGCCTACTGTTTTTAATGTCTTTCAGTGTCAAAATATGTGCCTGAAAGAGAGTAAACTACATTTTACAGTCCCTTTTTCCGATTTTCACTCCGGCCCCGGTGAACACCGACTTGTGTATAGTTCAGGAATTTAAAAATAATTGCTGTTTGTTGGTGAAGTAAAAATGACGAAAATTGTATTGGTACTGGCCTATAACTTTACAAAAACCTGTGAACAACCCACATTGGCTTTCAATGGATATTAATTGTCTTTGAAAATTTTATCGACAGCTTAAAATGTATTTTTTTTTTTATCACTTACGAGTTCCGTAGCAAAATTTTGGGTAGAGCATAGTTATAGGTATTTTATAAAAAAAAGCGACCGATCACTTGAACGGTTTCCTCAGCACCCCTGCAGATTTAATATTGTCAAGGATTTTTAGGTTATTTTACGATTTTCGATAAATCATCACACTTTTATTTTACGCCTATTTGAGTCCATAACTAGTTACAATTGTTATTGTAAGTTTGAAGAGGAGAATCTGGTATTGATTTTGTACAAAGATGTTATTTTTTTTTTTCCTGCAGTGATTGGTTGTTAAACATATAGTCCAATATTTTTTAAATCACTTTTACCAAAATGGACGGTGTTCTTTGTAAAAAAATTTTGTGTCATTATAAATGTTCACAAGTTATTAGAAAACGTAAGATAATGGTCGTGGCATCTTTTTGAAAATGGGTTAACTCAGGAGAAAAAATTTCTTCTAATTTCCATCTTGAGAACGGCTACAATTTTTCATTACACAAAATTGCGAATTAAAACAATGGCTACCCCATGAAAATATCTAAAGGAGTTCGCACATGACTTAGCTGCGGCCATACCTAATTGCTGCAAAAATTAGCCAAATGATTAACCGTGGAGACGCCTGTGGTCGAGTGATCGTCAATTTCAACGAGTGAATGACAAAACAGTCATATTATGCTGGTTTTTATGGTATATGGTATATTATGGTGATTTTTCACCGTTAAATCGGAGATTCTTGTGAATGTAAATAAAATCAATTGAAATTTTGGTTTGTATATAAGATAATAATTCAAAAGTTCAACAAAAAATCTTTAGTAACCTTACAGTAAACACTATATAGTTATTCAGTTGCAAGTTAATTGTTAGAACCACACTTTAATTGGTATTAAATGTACATATTTTTTCTTTTTTAAGCTTAATCGTTTATGTAAATTTATACTACTCAAACGCCTGATTACTTTTGTTTTCTATATAGCTGCAGCGTGTTTGTAAACGAGCTTTATAATTAAATTATATAAAGTTGCATGTTTTTTAACCAATGTCAAGCAGCCACGCCATAAATAAACACAGCGATAAATCATAGTGAACCGTTTAAATTAAATGCGTTTACAGCACTTTTTCCATTAAACGAATAAAGTGGCTATACGTATAATATATAAAATAAAAAAGTTTCATAATACTTAAGCGAAAAAAACTAAAATATATCAAAGTAATTCATCTTTTTAAATTCATTTTTTTACGAAATTATGAATTTCAACTTTGAAATGTAATTTTAAGTATATACTTTTCTTTTTATATTTTATATTTCCACGTCTTTACGCGTACAACGATAACAACTAAAAATTAACGATAAAATGTATTATACGAAACGTTTAAAACAGTTTTTTTTTATTATTAACGAACGCCATTCGGCTTTTGACAATGTAACAACATTTTATGCTTATATAAACAAATTACACACAATATAGTATTTTCAGGAGACCATACTACAGAACGATACTCTACCACTGATCTTACTGAAAAACAATATATAATATTAAAAAACAATTTCCCGTCAATAGCATGTCGTCTGCAGATAAACCGCGTATAGGGCTCGTAATGCTTCACCAACTATCCAGTCGATATGTGGCTTAAAACATAGTGTAGATGTAAAAATAAAATCCAAATCCTCAACCTGATTTATTCGCTGTAATGTCACGTCATAAACAAAACAATCAGATTTCTAGCAAAGGCATTGCATTTTACATTTTGTGGATGGTCAATTCGAGGCCAACCGTGTTGCTGCATCATTGTGCAAATTTATATTTAACGCGTTTCCGTGTAGTAAAATACCATCATTTTAAGATCAAACGTAATCAAATAGTATTGAATCATCGGCAAACAGGAGCAAATTACAATTTACAGATTAGCACGATAAATGTTGATTAAGATATTGAACAGTACCTATATTGGTGACAATTGCCCAACTTCAGGTGCGCCCGAAGTAACCAGATACTCTGCGGATGTATGACCGAACAGATTATTATTATTATTACACAACATCAATAACAGCTACTAAAAACATTTTTTTTTTTTTCCCCCAATTATTTATATTAATTACTATCATTATTTTTCAAAACGAACTAAACGATCGGTTTAAGTATGGATATTAATAGTGTATCGTGTTAGCACTCGGTCGGGGAGATTAATTCGTATGAACGTGAACAGAAGGGTTATCATAATCAAGGGATATACGTGATAATTGTTAACGCAATATTTTGTCAAATAATATGCCAATGTTGACGGTGGTATTATATATTATACATAATGATATACACAGGTACATTTTGCGTTTGAGCGCCACTCGTTTAATACCCAATATTTATGTGCACCGATTCGTTTTATGCTGCTCAATGTAATTAAATTGGATTAACAGGTGTTTACGTGTACGAGCTTATGAAATAAATTACAGCAGTAATAATTATTGCTGTAACATTTATGTATTGTTATTCCAACTATGAACGCTAGCGATGACATCAGTATAATAATTTATACGTTTATGTTAATAATATAATATGAACTTGTTGATTCTTTGGCGGGTACAAAAAATGTCGCGTTCGGGAACGGGGGACAATGTCATGTCAATCGAGTTTTGACCAGTGGGATTTTTAATTTTTATGAATCCCTTTGATTTCGCGCTGTAGCCGAATATATCCGGTTACCTATGCGTTCGTGTTTGGACGAATTGCAAATGAAACTAGTAAGATTATTTTTAAAACAGAAAAAAAACAAAAAAAAAAAAAACACGAGTTTTAACGAGTTTGCGGTATTTGCTTACGATATCTTAACCGGTAGCCGTATGCCGTTTTATCGTCTACGGAACGCCACCCTCTGAAATTTCCTTGTATACAATTGATGACATTACCCTTGCATTTATTGACAACGGGATTCATGATCTTGGCATTATATTTGATCCCTGCTTATTTAAGACTCGCATTGTTACCTGTAAGGCTATTCAGGCGTATTGGGCTTTATGAAGAGGGTTGCAATGGAATTTCTCTCGGTCTTTAAAAGCTCTTTTCTGGACACTACAATATAGTAAGCGGCCAGTTCTAGAATATGGCTGTTCAGCCAGTAGTAAATCGAAAAAATCCAACGTAGACTCCTTAGCTTTTCTGGTTTCAAACTCTTGTCAAACATTGTCCATCCTCCTCACGCCCCGTTCTTTGTGCAGACTTAAGTCTTAACTGCGACACAGTCTTTCTTCTGAACCTCATAAAATTTATTTTCCCTCCAACATGTCGATTTTAGAGTTCCTTTCCGTCCTACCCGAGACGTCGCTCGCCTTTCAGTATGTTCCTTCCTTCCAGTATGTTCCGCCGATTTTCGTAAAGGACGAACCGATTGCGCGCGTTGTACGAGCTGCGAGGTAAATCTTGACGTCTCTTTTTTTTATGTTTTACGTATAATCTTCGTACGCGGTAATTTTTTTTGCAAAATCTTAATTTTAGCCTAACTCGTTCATTTCATTTCATACTTATTCCCTTATACACGGTAATTTTGACGATTCCGTTATGTCGTACGTTAAACCATACGAAATCTCCGAAAAATTCTCCTTCGCGTTACTACTACGTCCGTACAACAATTTTATTCCGATACGTACAGTGATGTACAACAACAAAATAAAAAACCACGTGCGCTCACCACCGAACGTTTGACGATCGTTCGACTGTAACCACGCGGTCTTGTGAACTGCCGTCGTAAAAAAAAGAAAAGACAGAGAGGACAAACGAACGACATGAAACAAAATATCATCGTAATATGTATAATTCAAAATTGCAGTAAACCTGACTGTACCGTTCAAAGTTGTTTATTCGTGCGTGTGTACGAGGACACGCGCGGGTTTTTCGCCTCGATTGAAATAATATATTATCGTTTTAACATAACGTACACATATTATTATTATCATATTCCGAAGGGTCCGGCGATATTTCGCGATCGCCGCCGCCTGCGACTCCGCCGGGGATTGCCGCGGCTGCAGCTGTAGGGTAGAAGTACGGAGCACGCGAGTGGATCGGCGGGAAAGGGCGAAAAAATGTGTGCGGGCTGCCGGATTCTCGGTCGCGGGAAAGTCTCGCAGACGGCGATAAAATATTTCGAACACGTTGCGATGTTGTTGTTGTAGTACACGCGTGTGCGATATAAATAATACTTGCGCGTACGGCGGCCCAAAGCCCTCGAGGACGGCGAGATCGGAAAGAAGAAGGAAAAAATAATAATAACTCCTCGGTCCGAAAAGGGATTTTTACGCTACGTCCGTATAATATTCAAAACGCCGATCGGATATATATATAATATTATAAATACGTATAACTCACCCGAACGTGTTAATACGAGACGTTGTTATTATTCCCGCAGCAGGTTCCTCCTCTTGCGTTATATTCCCGAACGGTGCGGAATGGGGAAAAAACGTAAACCCCGGACAGTTTTGACCTCGCTCGCGTTTAGTCGGCCTGCAAGTGTGATTGGACAAAAATACACAAGTGTTTACAAGGGACAAACGTAAAAATGTATACCGAACGCGTCCAAACGGATGGAGCTTACTGACGAGTTCTCGCAGAATCGACGAGGTTGAATAAAAAGCCAGTTTTCGACCGACGAAGTTTTAACGTTTCGAAGAACGCGTACTCTTGTATTTAAAACTACGTATACGAAGCGGGATCACTCGTACCTAGGTCGCGTACGCGGGTAGTTTGACGGAGTGCAGGCCGCGACTGGTCGGGTTCGGAAGTTCGTGGTTCGAACGTATTGTTTAACGTCGGAAAGCAATCAAAGCTTCGAAAGAACGGTTCCGAGCGAGCTCTGCAAGTTGTCCAATAGTGTAAACGCGTGCTGGTAGATTTTTCGAGGATTTCCGATAATATGTTCGACACTTGGCTCGAAAATGTTCGAATCACTTTCAATCAAACCTGTATCTTAAGTTTCGGCTTGTTCCGATCATTATTTACGATGTTATTGGCCAAAAAAAAACTAAATCGGTATGTCTCACGCCGGATTCGGCGACATCGACATCCGGTACATGCAACTCGGAAAACAATCGAGTATCGAAAAACACTTCGGACAAAAATAAAATTTAAAGTCGAAATTCCGACTTTCATGCGGTATTCAACGTAACGGTTGGAGCATTGTTTCTACCCGAAAACGTGTCACTACGAACCGGAAAATTTCAAATTTTTCCCCGTAAATTTCTCAATTTCTTTTTCTCTCGTCAGAATGGATTTTTATTTAGGGTGTCACGGCGACACGTATTTTGCGTGCTGTTCAAAACCATTAAGCGGTGGAATACTCCCGTATGTCCGATTTTTATTTTAAATATATGTATGAGCTCGTGTTGACAAGGTCGTCCAGGCTATTTAGGAAGCGGATTTTTAATTTTCAATTTTAAAACCTTTTAAAAATAAGATTTTAACTTGAAAAATTTCTTAGTATAATTCCGCTGTATTGTTATTAATTTTGGACGTGTCAGATTTAAATGGAAAACGTGGTTCCTAAATAGCCTAGTCAAGAATGTTATGAATTCAATCTCATGTTTTCAAGACAACGCGCGGTCGCTAGGAAGTATGTTTGATTTACTCCCGATTTTGGTGGCTTTTATAATTTCACAAATAATTTCTTCGACAATATATTTCTATTTCCGTGACGTTATTGACTTGGGCACGCGCGTGTGTGCGAAAATAATTGTTTCTCAGAGATATCGCGAATACTCTACATTCGATCTGAAGGGTACTGGTGTTTGTTCATTGCTTCTAAACACAAAAAACAAATATATATATGTAAAATACGTTGCCTATACAATAACTCCTATTAGAACATGACATGTTTCAGCCAACCTCGCGTAGCCTTATTTTATTCTGACGAGGAATTCGCAGATATTTATTTTGAGGTTATACTGACGTTTTTTTTTTTTTCCGGAATTTTGATTATTAAAAAAAAATAGTCGTAAAATTCAATTTTCAACGACGAGGTCAATTTAAACTCTAACAATTTTAAAAGAAAAAGTCGATTTTTAAAAATTAGCCAACAACGGTATATCAAGCAATATGTATAGATTGTACATTCGAAATTAACGCGCCTTCCAAGTACAAAACTTAAACTAGTGGTAAAGAACTTAAAATGCAATATTTTGATTTTTAAACTGTACTAAAAATATAATTATTTTAAATACCTATTTTTATGGTCATTGGTAAACTCAATTAAACCATTTAAGCAAAAAAAAAATATGGGATATTCCCCCTTGATGTTTCTCTGGTTATAAGTTATTTTCTAATTAATAATCTATAAGATGATTCATTGTGTAGACAGATTTTACGTTCTGGATATTCATTTCACAAAAATATTATCTATTTTATGAATGTCTTTTCATATACTGGATATCCAGCATACTATAATATGTAATATGAAATAACATAAAAATTCATAATCTAGACAAATCTCACAAGCCGGATGTACAGTTCATAAAAATATTGATTTCATTAAGTAGATGCGAAATATATACCTATACATATACCGGTTAGGTTTATACCGGTATATGATTATATCCCTTACGTGAAATCGGATAATAACATAGCTTTAGTTACAAAAAATATGTAATATGATAATGAAAATTTTACAAAACCTCCAATTCTCAAAGATGCTCACGGGAATCACTAGAGGACACACGCAAGTTCTACAGGTGTGTATTCACCATTCTCAGTTTTATTCATTTTGACTCGGCACGATTCACATTCCTACACAGGAAAAAAAAACGAAGCATTTAAATTCAATAACAATATTCGAAAAAAGTATCAGAAATAGGTATACTCACGTTAAAATCGCTCCAGGTGCCTTTTTTTTCAGGATGAGCTTCAAACTCTTTCTTCTGATTTATATCGTTGTAACGGCACGCCGTGACTTTAATCGAATTCTGAACTGATTCCTGTAAACACAATCCTTAGTATTGATCTCAAAAGTAAGTTCTATTACAGGCGTTGCAAGCTTACGCGAGATACGTTGCCGATTCTATCTATACTAACTAATCCATACCCAAGCTCTGAGTGTGATTTTATTGCGTTCAAAGCGACATCAGCCAATTCCGAAATAAATTGATCTGTATCATTAACCTTGAAATTAAAACATACATTACAATATTACAATATTACATTAACATTTTTCCGTGTACATCGAATCTAATTTTTAACATCTTTCAAAATTTGTTAAGTCATTTTTCGTCATGATAACTATGTACAAAATAATTTTTCACAAACTTTAAATAATACAAAGTAATTAAACAAATTTTTATTTCATTTTATAGTACGTATATTATATTTTAAATCAACATCTGAAATAGTTTGGTCTTAAATACGAAAAATACACGTATTTTATCAAACAAAACCTTCCAAATGATTAAAATTACAATGTTCAACTGTACTAACCTATCAGAAAAGTTTCTGAATTAAAAAAAATCGGACGTTTCTGTATATATATATGGATCGAAAAAGTGTTTCCGGAAAAATAAATCAAAATAATATAATAATTATTGTAAAAACAATACATAGGTACCACGTCTTTGCTGCTCTCAGAATCCATAATTTTGAAAGAAAAAAATGATTCAACGAAAATACCATCTCAGCTGGTCAATTTTCTTTATCGTAACAGGTGCGATTCGTAAAAATCGATGCGATTCTATACTAACCGTGAAAAGTATTGTGTATCCAGAAAAAATTTAACTTTATCAGAAACGCGAGAAACAAAATAAATTGCCTGTACCATCGAGTCCAAACCTATTGGAAACGACTTACCGGACCAGCGGCGACGTCACCGAGGACGTTCGGAGCGATGATGCACAGACAAACGACGAAAAACAACGATTTCATTTTGGCGCCGTGACACTTTTTTTTTATTTGTTTAAAACAGAAAAAAACAACCGACGACCGTTTGGCACTGGATTATAACACTGTATGATGAAAAACGTTCTCGCCTCATTTTTTTATACCTACGCGATATTACTGCACTCTTCGTTAGCCTCGCAAGCCGCTCGATAAAATTATTGATATTGATAATTATTACGATGCGGTAATGATGAGCGTAAACAACATTTTTCTTATCGATTAACCACAGCAGCACTCGTTTCCACGAATGTGTTCTTCGACGTATCAGAAATTGTTCTGTGAAAAACAAAATAGTACAATCTGAAAAAGCCGGGTTCGCTATCTAGGTCGCGTGAGTAGTTTGACGAAGAATTACGCTTTGGGTGGGTCACTGGTGTGGAAGTTGTGGTTCAAACGTATATTGTTTAATATCCGAAAGCAATGATAAATTATTTTTTTTTTTTTTTTAATTCCGATTGAAAATTTTGTTTTGCATAACACATGTAACTTTCAAATCTTAAACAACAAATTTGTGTGAGTTACGAATTTTTTTCCAAAAATAAGTCAAATGTGATTAGCGATTTTCGACAATTTTCCAACTAGGTATTTAAACGACCAAAAAAAAAAAAAAATGGTCACCGCGGATTTTCGAACTTTTTCAGTAGAATATGTATAGATACATGTTGCCGACCTTGTATTAAAGTTTCAAAACTTTTTGTATAAAGTCAAATTTTTATCGAACAAAAAAAATAAAAATATTTGAATAATTAAAATTCTACGCACTTAACTCAACAATGTTCGAATCACTTGAAACTTGTACCAATCCTGTATCATACCTATTTTAATATTGTGTGAAAGTTTCAGCTTTTTGGAAATAATGGCCAAAAAACTGAATCGATTATGTCTGCAAAAAACGCGTTAGCCGCAATTTTTATCGTTTTTCTTAAGTTTCGCCTGGTTTTTTGATTGTAACTTGATAAACCTATCAGAAAAGTTACTGACTTTAAAAATCAGAGCATTTTTACTACGCTTAAAGTTGCTCACAGAAAAAAAAACAATACATTTTTCGCTGAGCTCAGAATATAAAAATTTAAGAATAGGAGTACAAAATAAATGTTATTCGTTATGCAAAAAATAAAAAAAAATGTATTACGAACCCAAATGCAAAAATATCATGACGATGTGTGTAATTTCAAGAATAGTTTGAAGCACGTTTTTTGATCATTAAAAATCAAAAAAAAATAATTATGCGATTTCAAACGATTCTTCAAATACGCCATATACCTTAAAAGAAAATATATGTTAAGGATAGAGCAATAATTTCTCTAAATCTCTCAAAAATTTTGAAAATCGGCTTGTGCATTGTTTGTTTTACCCATCTCAACGACACGTCGAAATTATTATTGATTTAAAAATTTTTTGGTAAATGTCCGAGCAGTTTTACTGTCCGAAAAATTATTTTGTCGATAATATAACAAAAACAGTTTCCAAAATTATGATTTTTATTTCAGAAACAAACAAAATATTCCTTGTTATCTAAACGAACGTGAACTTGAACTTGTTCCTGGTTAAAAGAAATTTTTCAAACATACCGACTACACATATACAGCGTATTACCTTGTGTTTTCTGTATAGGAATCTATCATAATAAATATGTATTACTTAAATATAGGTGTGTAAATCACTATAGTATATAATTAACATCTTCGTTTGATTTGTGACACAACATTTCTTCATAGGAAGTGTTATAATCTTTGTTGTTGATAACAATTTTAATTATACTCAATATATCGATCGTTCTTTATAATTTTCTCAGTAAGCATATGTCAGCAAGTTCTTACGATGGTTACACTATAGTGTTGTAATGATATTATATTGTAACATTTATAACAAACATTGTTTTTTTTCTCTTGTTTTTCGATTACTTGGTACAATTTTCTGAACTAATTTAGTTCATATATTTTCCATTTAACTAATTTAATGTTTGTTTATCTCAACTTTCAAATGAAAAAAAAAAAACAGTTTTTTAGCAACGACTTGTTATACGCACGTAATCAAATGATAAAACAAAACAAAAATTGTTCATTTGGATTCGAGGAACAAAAATAAACTTATTGTTTAAAGAAAAATGACAGCTTGAATATTTTGAAAATGGAGTTAATCCATAGTTATTGTGTACAATGATGTCATTAAGATACAATTTTCATCTCACAATACAGTTAGTACATTCAGTGGCGTATTTACTGGGGGGTTCCCGGGTTCAAACCCCTCCCCTCAGAGCCCAAAAAACCACATTCTGAAAAAAATTTCTGTAGGAAGTTTTGAGCATTTCACCAGAATTTTGATGTTCAAAACCCACCCCCCGAAAAAAAAATTATTGAAAATAATACTGAATACATTAGTTTCAATAAAATACGTTTTTATTTATTAAAGAGTTAGGAACAAAGATTTTTAACATACAAATATTAATATAATAAAACGATGCTCAAAAACAATAAGGAAAAAGTAAAAAAAAAACAATTTTACATATTTTGTAAAACGCATTATTCTATTCGACAACAATGATTCACATTATAATCATTTCACGGGTTGGGTTGCCGCTAATTTTGCAATAGGTACACTCTTTCTTCATTCAAACTTGTCAGTTAAGTTATGGAAAAAAAACATTTCTCGTTTTGGAATTTCGTTAATTTATTATTATTGTGAGACCTAATTTTTTAACATTTTAAATCCAATAATTACTATAAAAATATTTCGTCAAAGTTTGCTGTCAATTTATTCTAAAGTTATACCAAGTTTTAGTTGATCGAAAAACGGTGAAAATAATTTAAAACTTAATTACTATATGCTCGTACTTTAGGGCATAATAAATATTTGTGAAATTTTGTGTAAACATTACACGTATATTTCGGACAATTATTTATTATTATAGACAAACAAAACACACCGTTAGCTTTAAAAAGATCAAAATGGTTTACGTTGTCTATTCACGTTTATCGCGCACAACATAGCTCTTAAACAACAATACTATAATTTATAAATTGTTTATAAGCTTCGACGTTCCGACGCTCCGATTGACGTGGGAACCACTAACTGGGTCACACAACATTTTGAAAGCATTTTTTCTACGTATCATACGATACGTGTCGGTAATTTTACTTTTTTGAGCTTTAAATATTTTGAACTGGCACGAATCACAGACCTGCAGATAAAAAAAAAAAAAACAACAACAACGTTTAAGTTCGATAACAATATAAGATTGCATTTATCAAAAATGTTCACGTTAAAATCGTCCAAAGCGACTTTCTTTTCAGGATGAGCTTCTAATTCTTCCTTCTGAATTATATCGTTATAACGGCACGCAATCACTTTGATCGCGTTCACATTTGAATCCTGCGAACACGCGTTCCTACGGTTATACGCGAAACAGTTAAGTCTTATTATGACAACTTACGCGAGATACGGTGCCGATTTCTTCAACTTCAACCAATTTATGCCCTAACTCTGAGAATCGGTCCATTTCTTTCAACGCGAAATCCGTCAATTCCATGAGGAATGTACGTTGTTCTGTTCGTCTTTTTGTTCTTTCGTGTTTAAGTTCGTTAGTTTGATCACTAGGCTTGAAAAAAGAAAAACGAAACAATTTATTAGGATGTTTACTCACAGCGAAATTCGATGCTATTCCATTTTTGATGTACACTAAATAAAATTGTATCGTTTAAAATTTGCAGTATATGGTCTTTAGTTAGTTAAAACTAAACACATGTCTTAAAAGTCGACAAATAGATAACACACACGTTGTAATTATTTTCATGTTATAATGAATGTTTTAAATACATTTTAGAATGTACCTATACTAGATTACTCATAAGAATTACCGTTTATTCAAAATAATCGTCCAGATTTTGAGTTTAAACTCATTTTCAAATACCAATTATACTGTTCAATACCTATAATATACGCGTTGAAACCTAGCAGCGAATATTTCTAGACAAGACGAATTCCACAAGACGCAAGTTCTGTGAAATTCCATCAAACCTAATGTTCCAATTTGTGTAATACTACGTTTACTATGTAATGTTGTACAAGGTTCTGCATGAAAATGTCGTGAAAATATTCGCTAATTTTTTTTTGTGTTATAAAGTGCATCAGATCGTTCCTAATTCCTCTCGAAAACACTATGACAATCGAATTCGGTGATGTTTCAATTTTCTTCGTTTTCGGCAGACAACTTAGAAAATAATCAAAATGTCAGAAAATGTTTCAAATAAAATATACTTTAAAATCAAAATCTAAACTTTTTTGCGGTATACTCAACGTATAATGATCGGAGTCACGTGCTACCCGTGAGAGTGATTACGAAAGTCAAAATTTCAAGCGTTTTTCCGAAACGAAAATTCTAGAAAATGTTTCACGTGAGGCTCAATTCAAGTCCACTGTTCAACATTTTTAGCGCTATGACATTTTTTTAATTGGCCCGCTGGTCGTCAGTTATCGCAGAAAAAAAACATACATCGTTGTAAACAAACAATTTAACTAAAAAAACTAACTAAAAAATCGGATGCCGACGGAAACTTATACCTGCGGGTCGAGGACGTGGCCGAGAACGTCGGGAGCGATGGCGCACAGGCAAACGCCGAAAACGAACGATTTCATTTTGGCTGCACCGAATTATACTTTTTTTTTACTCGCGAAATATTATGCTGAGATAGTAGAAACGACCGACGGATATATACTACACTATTTGTTCTGGCTCGATTTTATAACAATAATAATATTATGAAAAACGTTCTCGCGACGTTCTTTAAAGAATTTACACACTATGCGTGTACGTTGTTGACCTGCACTCGGGTCATTCTCAATATACATGCTGCGACATGATTGATAATTATTATTAATTACGACGTGTATATATTATATCGAAACGTTGACAAAAATTTTATCGTATCATAGCAGCCGTAATAATCCGCATATATTATATTATATTCAGCGAGAAAATGTCGAATGGCAAAAGAAAAAATTTTAAAATTTCGAAACTACCGCACGGCGCGTAAACGTGTTATTTTTAAAATCTGTTAATATTACATGAATGCCCAAGGGCGTCCGCTTTTTTTTCGTCGATTATCTATTATTCATTAATAAATAGAAGTCGGATTTGTATTCTCTTAAAATCCTTGAATTATTATAATTTTTATGTCGTTAAAAACGGACAAAAAGATTCTATTAATATTTTGTACGAAAAGAGGTTGTTCAGTTTGAACTCAAACGTGTTTGTTAATTTAATTTTGTTTTGTAAAATTGATGAAAATTATATAAAAAAAAAATCTAACAGTGGTACGTAATATCGAATTATGAAATTATTTTCTCTTAAGAGTTATAAAAAAAAAAAAATTATTATTCTCTGACGTATTTTATTGTTCTCTGAACTCTGTGTCGTAAAGATATTTCACTCCCATTCAACCGCACGGACTATGGAAACAAAAAAAAATGTGTAAAATCATTATAATCCTACCCACGGTATTATTAATTAAAAACGCAACATAAAGTTTTTTTAGATTTAAAAACACGTATACTTCACCACCCCCATTTCGGGACAGTGTCTTATAAACTTGGAAGAGTACTTACTACATTTGAACGATGATTCATTGGGATAGTACCTACGTGACGATTGGATAATTTTTCAATTAAAAGATTTTACGATGTAATAAAAAATCTGAAGAATGATTGGGAGTGATGCCCCACTGGGGTTATACAGTTATAACCATGAAGATTGAATACTAGAGATCATCTATATAGTCATCGTGATTAGGTACGGTAATTACGCATTGTTTATCCCTATTTTCCCCCATTGTTTATCATTACCACCTACCTGTTAATCCCTATTTTTCTTTTCGTCCAGTTTCAATCTCAACAATGTTGTTTTTCATGTTTTTTTTTTTTTCCATACGAATGAAAATAAACATTATAACAAAACACGAAACGTGTAGGCAATAATAATATTTATTCGAAAGCCATATTTTATTTTTTCCAAAAACATCCATCGCGTTGTCGTCGCGCCATCTGTGAGCGTTGTCGCGCGAGACAAACTGCGACCGCAGAGTGAGCTGCAGCTGACACCAAAACGAAAATGCTGATAACAGTCAACTTTGTTTACATTTTACAAATGATATTATGTCTGCGTGGTAGATAAGCACGCGTGAAAACGTTCGTAAGTTCCTTTTTTCTTCTTAAATTTTACAAAAATCTATCGTTCACCAAGTCACACAACAAACCGAACGTCACTTCGTTTCGCGGCGAAATCACCACGGAAATCGCGACGACAATGAGCGGCCGCGACGACGTAGACGGTCGCGCGGACTTGGCCACCGAGGAATAGTGAGTGCGCCGAACTATTTCTGTCTTTTTTTTGGTCGGCGGTAGATTCGAGCAAAAAAAAAACAAAGGGCGTTTTTCAACGCTGCCAAAAACGCTTTTTTTTTCATTTTTTTTACCCTCTGACGGACGTTTTTCGAAAAATCCGCCACGGCCGCCGCCGTAATGATCATCACTGGCTCTCCAAAAGTTTGCCGAACTCTCGTTCCAGACCGGTCAGCTCGTCGCGCAACGCGGCCCCCGCGTGCCGCCGCTTCAGCGCGTCGATCAGTTCCAACTGTTTGCGGAACGCCGCGACCAGCGCGCCCGTCTCCCCCGCGCGCTTGGCCAGCTCCTCGTCGTTCCGGCGCTCCGTCCTGGCGCGCCGCTCTTCCGCCTCGGCGCGCGCCGCCTCCGACCGTCTCGCCGCGTCCGCCAGCCGCCCGTTGTCCGCGGCCGCTCTGGCCAGCTCCGCCGCGCGCTTCTCGTGCGCGGCCCGCTCGCGCGCCGCCCGCCTGTCCGCGGCGTCCAGCTCCTTCAGCAGCCCGGCCACCTCGGCGTCCCGGGCCCTGAGCGCGGCCGCCAGCTTCTCCGCCTCCGCGTCCCGTTCCCGGACCCGCTCCTCCAGCCGCCGCGCCCGGCGCGCGTCCCGGTCCCGTTCCTCCGTCAGCCGCCGGTTCTCGGCCCGCAGCCGGTCGCACAGTTCCTCCGCGCGCGCCAGCTCGCCGTTCGCCCGGTCCAGTTCCCTCTGCAGCACGTAGTTCTTCACGGTGATCTCCGTCTCGGGACGGTGCCCCGCGACGGCGGTATCCGCGCCTCCGCCGCCGCCGCCGACGATCTTCAGGAACGCGCAAAACTCGGCGGCGGGTCCGGCCGGTTTCGGCGGACCGCCGCCGCCGCCGCCGCGTCGTTTACCGCGCGCCGGACCGTCCAAACTGCTCTTCATCTCGTCGATCTCTTCCATACATTTTCTCGTTATCCGATCGTTTTCCTCGTATTTGGTTCGCAGCGCTTCTTCGTTCCTCAGTATCGACTCTTCGCTTCCGTCGGACGCGCCAGCCATGCCAGCCGAACACTCCGATCGTCCAGCGTCTCGTAAAAAAAAACTGTCGTGGCCCCAGTGCAACTGCAGGTTTACAAAAGTTACCCCTCTATCCGTTTCGAACACACATTGTTCGCAGTGTCTCACAGTTTGCAGTCTGTACCCATGGCAACGGCCATGGTATTGTCTGCAGTGCTACCGAAAATAAAGATTATTCTAAACGGCCGTTATCTTTAACCCCGTACAAACTAAAAAACCGTTCGGTTGAACTTGGGATGGCGGGGCGCTAGGTATTCACCGGCGCCGTGCTCTTGTTATACATTGTCTAACATGCTAATTTCAGTCCAAAAAAGACTCAAAAAGAAGTGTCCCTTATTGCCTTTACATCCCAGTGCGACCGTGGCAGTACAAACGTTGTGTATCAGCTGGGTAGTTTGTGTATGAATTTTTTTTTTTCAATTGATTGACAAATAAACTGTTTGTGCGTTTCAGTTGGAACGACGCGTACACGTTGGAACTGGACAATTTCGAGAACTTTGGCGACCCGGGTGCCGAATGGTTTGGCCGCAGCATAGGACAGAAAATGATCAAGTAAGAGCCCCAGAGGGGTCATACTGTGTAAATACTGGTTAAGGGTAGGGTAACCTAGTCAATAACGTACAATTATGGACGGTCCACCGATAACTGGAGAATCGTTCATCAGTAAAATATCGATAGCACAATTTACACAATTCATTACGATAGGCGACGTACATTTTGAAAACAGGAAAATGTATCGTGCAATATTTTTGTAGGGCGTACGGTGAACGAAACTTAAGGTTTCAAGTGCGATTTGTATCCTGCGTGTACTTGTTACTGTCACGCTTATTATTGTACTCGTATTTTTCTCAAAGTTTCACTAAAATTTGATCTTTGACTATCTTCAGAATTCTAAATCCGCACTCGGTGTTTTGTACTAAACTAAAATCAAATTTGTACACGTACTCCTCTATGAATGTAATTTTGTACAGAGTGATATGTTTGTATAATATTTTTCAATTTTTTTTTTTTTTTAATTTATACTTCTTTTAATTTTTAGTAACACTGTCTGGACTAGATGTATCTTAGTACATCTTGTGTGTAGTTTTATCTTTTAGATAGAAATATGTACACATTAAAATGCGTCAATGACCATAAAATACTTACTGTCCTGTAGCAAACGTTATGGTGTTTCATACATCATCATCTTTACTTAATTAAATTGTTACAAAATATGAGCGTCTATTGTTCATTTAAATATTGTAGAAAAAGAACTCTAATTATTTTTAATTGTTAAACTATAACTATTATCCGTAACAAAACTAATAAAATGGCTTCATATAATAATTTTTGTGTTAAAAGTTGTTTTACTATTCTTTTTGTACAGTTAATAGAGAAAAACTACTATTGTAATACTCTTTGTGATATATATTATTTTGTTGTTTGAATCTAAATTTGCAAAATAAAAAATTTACTTATTTAAGTAACTGAAGAGATAAGTTAACATTGTATCGTAATATCAAACCAGAGCATGCAACTATAAGAAAGACATAGAAAAAAAGTTCATGTCTATGAACATAATATAATTGTTTTATGAATATATTATGTTGTTTTACAAGTCTGTGCTTTTCATCCGAGGAAAATGATGAGAATACTTTTTCACATTACTATATTATAATTAAAATAAACATAACATAATTTTACAGGTGTATACAACTGCATTGTAAATGTCATCAGGATGATCCGATTCTGGATGTTGGATGTGGAAACGCTCTGCTTTTAACTCAATTGGTGATTATGTTTAAATTTTATTTCATAAGCACATCTGTATTAAATTTTGTGTTGTTAAAAATAACCAATAATTATAAATCAGGCTAATTTAGGGTTTTCCAATCTTTACGGCATAGATTATTCAGCACCAGCAGTGAGATTAGCGAGTTCTATAGTTCAGAAACAAAAAATACAAAATATTACGCTAAAAGAGTTTGACTTCTTGACCGATGATGTAAAAACGTTACCAACATTTGCATTGGTGTTGGACAAAGGTACATATGATGTCATTGGTATGAATGATGAAAGCAAAGAGAAGAGAAACCAATACAAAGAAAACATAATCAATTTGTTGCGGCCAAACGGAATGTTTCTGATTGTTAGTTGTAATTGGACGCAATCTGAACTAAATGAACAATTTGGAAACGGTATTGGCTTATTACATAATACTTGTGATTTTTTAATGAGCGCTATTTTGTATTTAGATGTTAATTTTTTTCCTTTACAGCTTTCCATTTAGTGCATACCATCCCAACTCCATCATTTCAGTTTGGAGGTGCTGTTGGCAACACGCTGTCTGCAATTCTTTACAAAAAAATTTGAAAAAAAAAAATGTGTTTAATCTATAAATATAATTGTTTTACTATAATGGTGTTTTTAGAGTTCAAACATAAAATCTAAACTCCCATCAAATTTTTTTTGCAAAATAAAGAGCTACTAAAACTGCCAAATATATTGATATTATTGCTCGAACGCCTCCTGAAATGTACAAAAATGATAAATCGTTATTATTCTTTTTAATACATGCCACGTTTTAATTCTCACCACTACAAGTCCCGTCATCGTCCGCAAACTCTTCCCGACACTGGCATATTTTGTAGTCTGGTTGCGTTTCACTTGCGTTGCGCGCGCAGTACGCCAACTGGATACACTGGATGTCACGTTCACAAGGCATTCCCAGTTCTGAAATTTGGTGCTAAATGTTTGTGAAATTCACAGTGAAACTTTTAGCACTCACCTTGAGGCGACGTTATGCAGTCGTCATTGATAGGGTGCGTTTGGTCTGCACACAGGCATCGACGTTGAAGGTCTACCGGATCTATGCCACACGACGTCTTTGGCCACGTCTTACAGTTGTTGTCATTTCGACACTCGGACCTTCTAATTGTGCCTTTGAAATTAAAATAATTATATTATGGTTAGTGATAAAAAACATTTTTATTTTGATCATTTGTGCATCGTCGTCGTATATATTGGCAACTGAAGGTCTTCAAAATGTATACAACAACTAAGGCTGACCATTAATTAGTTGAAAATTAAAACCTCAAGATAATAATATTATTAATTAAGTTACTTAAAGTTAATCATTACTTTTTTCTTAAATTCAACGTGTTCACTTTAGGTGAATTTGTGATTTTTCAATATATGTAGATACCTTTTTATAACAAAAAAATTACAGATAATTTCTCAACATAAACTTTTTTTTTTTAATAAGGCACAAATACCTATCTATTTGAAAACATCTATAATAATAGGGTATTTAATTATCAATCAATATTGACAGTAAACCTATTTCTATAATCTACAGGTTGCAAATTTTTTTATATGGTAAATTAAAAACATTAGATAAAAATAATAACAATTATCTGATCCATAAAACTTTGAAAAAAATATTGTGAATTCAATATTTAAGAAAAGGCGGGATCACTCTAGGTCGCGTGTATAGTTTGACGAAGTAGTGACTACGCTTTGGGTGGGTCACTGGTTTGGAAGTTATAGTTAGTACCTCCATTGAAAGGTCTATGCAATTTGATGGTACTTTGAGGGATCCCAAATTTGAAAGTTTAAAATTGAAAAAGTTACAGTCATGGAACTAAGGAGAAATATTATAATTACGGCAAACGTGTTTTTGACGTAACCATTTAATTTTTTGGCCGTAACATCCAAAATAATGTTCGGAACAAACTGAAACTTTTACACAATATTAAAATATGTAAGATACAGGTTCGATAAAAGTTTCAAGTTTTTTTTTTGTAAATTTTTGAGCTAAGTATAGAACTTTGAAATTTTCGAAAATTTTACCAGGACGTATACTATAGACAACTGAGCTCGCTGAGAATCGTTTTTTCGAAGGCAATGATTTTTCATTGCTTTCATATATTAAATAATACGTTTGAACCACAACTTCCAAACCAGTGACCCACCCAAAGCGTAGTCGCTACTTCGTCAAACTACCTAGAGTGATCCCAGCTTTTTTTTAACCATTCCCCCAACATTTTGGCAATCTTGACCTACTTGCGGACGTTATTTAATAGGTACTATCGATAAAAAATGTGTAGGCAAAATTTATAGTATTCAAATGTTTTAACAAGATAGCTCAATATTTATTTATATTTTCAACAAGTAGGATTTGATGAGGGCGTCGATTTTTTTTCTCGGTCTATCACACGCCAATTATAGGAATTTAGATGGTACCTATAATTATTCCCAACGTATTATAGCGATTATGAGGATTCTAAAAACTGCAATTTAATTCGTTGTGAGGTCTACTGGCTTTGATCAACTTTCCTACTTTTTTTTATTTTCTGGTATTAAGTTTTCCAAAACATTTTTTATTCGATTCGTAAACATGTGAAAGTTGATCAAAAAAAAAAGAACGGTACCACGGTGCAGTAGCGATAAGACTATACGCTTTGGGTGGGTCGTTGGTTTCAAAGTTGCGGTTTATCCGTATAACTATAGTATCTGAAAGCAACGATAAATCATTGCAGTCGAAAATAAACGATTCTGAGCGAGCTATCTAACCTATTACAAGTCCCGGGTGGAAATAAAAAAAATCGTGAATTACTCCTATTCTACATACGAAAAAAAAAATGTATATATTAGCCTTAAATTGAATAAGACTTTTTGAAAAATTTTTTGTAGTTCTACAGTACAAAGATACATTTTTGCTAAAAATTTCAATAATGATTGTTTTCGAAATTACGGAGAAACAACTGTACGCGATTGAAATCTACTATACGTCGTTAAAAATCTAAAAACCCACTGTGCGATTTTCAAAATGTTTAGTACATGGAGTAACGAACGACTGTTGTTTAAATTTCAAATCAAAAAATCCAAAATTAACCCATTTATGATTGAAAAATCGCTATGGATAGCCTAAAATTAAATGATACTTTTTGGACATTTTTTTGAAGTTGTATGGTGCAAAGATACACATTGTTGTCTAAAATTTCAAGACTCCTCGGCGATCATTTTCGAAATTGTGGAGAAATAACTGTACACGCGTTATCGGCAAAACGCCATTTTTAGCGGTATTCCCGTCGCGTTAAAAAACTATTGAGAAAATCGAAAAATGAACCCCAGTTCGAGAAAAGATATACTATATGTAGAAATCATAATAAATTGTAAAACCACTCCGCTCAGAATCCATAAAAGTTCATTCGGCCGTTAATGAACTCGAATGAAAACGGAGGCACGGGTTAGAAATTATGGGAGGCTGGCGCAAAACTTTGGGCAAAGCCCGATTCCCAATTCCTGTCTATATATTGTGTACAGCTCACCTTTGGGCCGAGATGCCGCGTTGCCGGGAACCACGCCGCGCCTGGTCCTGCCGAGCGCGACGTCGGCGGCGGCGGTGCAACCGGACAGCAGGGACGCGATCGCGAGCGCCGCGACCAAGACCCGACCCGGAGCGCGCATTTCGGCGGAATGACCGGCGGTATTTTATACAAGCGGGGTCGGGCGGGGTTGTTCCAGGTGGTGGCCCGCGCGGTCTCGTCGTCTCTCCGTTTCCTGTCGTGCGCGTCGCGCCCACGCCCTTGAAGTTTTTTTTTCGAATTTATATTATGACCTTCCGCGAACACGCGACACACGAGGTGGTTGGGGATGTAACCCCTAGTTGTAATGTTTTTATTTTTTTTTTTTTTACAAACTCGTAGACTTATGCTAGTATAACCCCCGATTCGGCGTTGCCCGGGATTTAATCGGTCAAAGCTTAGTAAATTAATTCCAAATTAAATTTAAAAAATGAGCAGGTACGCCAAGTTACACGGATTCGGAAACCCTGTTTCGCCAGCTCGAGGGAAGAATTTCAAAAAAGCTTTATGGGTCAAATTCTGTAAAACCCTTTCTCCTCTATGTGTGCAAAATTTCAAGTCTTTAGACCCAGTGGTTTGGACTGTGCGTTGATCGATGTATCAATACTTGAACACGTTTAGGGGTTGAACTTTGAAAAACATTTTTTTTGTTTAGGGGTTTGCCTTCCATTTATAAGCAACTTCTGTGCTAAGACTCGAGTCTCTAGACCCAGCAGTATGGGCTGTGCATTGATCGATGTATAAAATGTTGAACCCCATTTTTACACATTTAGGGGTTGAATTTTGAAATGTCCTTTCTTAGTGCGCCCCTACATTGCCATGGTGATTGCCAAATATTTGGGACCTCTGTACAAAATTTCAAGTCTCTAAACCCAGCGGTTTGGTCTGAACGTTGATGAGTGAATAGGGGCGGTCTTCTATATTTATATAGATATAGATTGTTTTTTTTTTTACCCGTGATTGGCCATACGAGCGCAGTGTTTTAAAAACGTTGTTGAATTTCTACGAGTAAAACGCATTTTAAAGTCGACTAAAATATGCGGTAAGTACTACATATTTATGTTGAAAATTTCCATTGTTTTCGGGTAATGATAACGGAAATAAAAATGCAAAAAAAAAACAAATTCGGACGACTGGTTTGTTTTTATTTTCATAATAACATACAACTATAGTTCCTCTAAAAACTTTTCAGCTGGTAAATTACTAGGACAAAGACAAATTACAAGCAATTTTGAGGCAATTACCATGGGTAAGACGCATTTTAGAACAAAATGTTATTAAAATGTTTTAATCAAAAATTTATCGAACAAAATATATGAACAAAACGGTACCACGGGCCATATATTTTTTTCGCACATTTAATATCACACTGCCCACTCTAACAATTTATGTCATGGGATCTAAAGCGTTTTTTAAATTTAATTTTTTCACTACGCAAACACTCAAACCGTGACAGTGTCGACGTGTGGGACCACTCGAAAACCGAACACGTTTTTAGTTCTTACAATTATTATTATATTTTATAATAACAAAAAAACTTTTGCACAAAACCACTTGAAAATGCTCGTTAATATATACAACAACGCGTTTGACTATTCTCATACAGGTTAAACTTTTCGGGTTGGTCACGCCACGGACCCAACGTAAGTCGCGTGACCAATTAAAATTTTGGGGTGTTTCGAGCTGAAAAATCGTATGTTGGTACGACGACGACGGTATAAGTAATAATTGTGTAAGCATATTATAATTGTTAAACAAAAATAAAATAACGAGTATAAAGTATGTATAGACGTTGTTTACGGTGAAATGTTTTGGGGTCGAAGGCGGAACTTGAATTTTTTACTGTCTGGGAAAATATTATTTTATACTACGCCCGACATAAACCAAAAAAAGTAAGTAATGAACAAGTCGCGTGAAGTACCTACCTATATCTGGGCGGGTCACTATTTTTTTTTGTTAACGAAGCAGTAAAAACGTATAAGTATAATGTACAATTTGAAAGTAAAAATAATAAATCATAAACTTTGCGAAAATAACGATTCTGAATGAGTTCGGTTAATCGAAAACCTGTGTGGGTATACACAATGTTCAACGTTTACAAAATAAAATACGTATTGGCGCAGCTACTGCGATTGCATATAATAGTTAATCATTTTCGACAAAATGTTTACTGATATTTAATATGTTAATATATACCGTCTGTAGACGAAAATCGTGCGAACAAAAATTATTTTACCCCCGTGTTTAAGAAAATAATATTATGTTGTCGAAATCCTTCAAAGTCGTCACGATTATTATTAAACTGTTAATATACAATAATATGGTAAAACCAAATAATTTTAACTGTTTTCGAATATTGGTAAGGTTTTTCTATACTCTATACGAAAAGTAAACAAAATTTCAAATAATGTTTAATTCAGAAAACCGGGTAACTGCGTCTACTTTCCAAGAAGTTTTTTAAAGATAGAATTATTTCTGCCGTAAATGTGATAAACAGAAAAAAAAATGTCTTCAAAAACATGTACTTCCGTTTTTTGTTGCTCTTCGAATCTATAAAGCGAAGTACTCCAACTTAAATTTGACAAAACGAGTACTTGTAAAAATATAGAGCTTAAGCCAAATAAACATTACATAGTAACCAAAACACCTGTTTAAATAAATATGTATATTCTTGATTTCAGCCTTTTAGATTACGAGCGTTGCGAAGACTGTATTGTTTTTACAATTTTTTTTTTTTTTTTTTTTATAGTGTGAGCTCTTTTCAGGGTATATGAAATGCTCCGATTTTTAAAGTCAGTACCTCTTCTAAAAAGTTTTCGGACTAAGCTGGAAAATGTTACAAACAAGAAACTAAGGAGAAACATTAATTATATACGGCAAACGTGTTTTTGACACATCGATTTAGTTTTTTGGCCGTAACATCCAAAAATTATGATCGGAACAAGTTGAAACTTTTACGTACAATTAAAATAGGTAAGACTTGATGAGGGTTTTAAGTGATTTCGAAAATGTTTGAGCTAAATATAGCTCCTTGAAGTGCTCGAAGAATTTACCTGCAGGACGTATATACTATAGAGTACTAGACAACTGAGCTGGCTCAGAATCGTTTTTTCGAAGGTAACGATTTATCATTGCTATCAGACATAAAAATGATAGGTTTGAACCACGACTATTTCGAAGCAGCGACCCACCCAAAGCGTAGTCGTTACTCCGTCAAACTACCCACGCGACCTAGAATGATCCGAACTTTTTTTTTTTTTTATTTCATACTTTTCAGTCTTTCGAGGAAAGCAAAGAAAAAACAATCACATATTACAAAAAGTATTACAAACCGAAGCACGGTTTGTTACGCAATAAACTTTGCAAAGGAAAGTAGGTGCGTAATGTTTAAATGTGACTACTTGCATTTAAATCACTTAAATTAAAATCCGAAATGTCATTATTTAGATTTTTTTTTTTTTTTTCGAAAAATAACTGATTTTTCACGAAATACCCGATAACCATCCGACTCCTTCCTCCTATCGTTTTTCGTCGTCCCTGACGCAGTACGCACGAGAACATCACGGATATTGTACCGCTGAAATTTAAAATGTTTTGATCGCGTTTTCCCATCGTAGGATTAGTATAAACGTCATTTTTGCGTGTGAACTTTTGGTTTTTTGTGTTATTTATTTTACACGGAAAACCACCGCGGCTCGATCGTTTACATTTTATTCTGCGATGGTCTATATCTTTGTTTTATTACTGTCGTTGCAGAATATAAACGCAAATTTGAGTGACATTAAATACGCGATGAGCGTGCTCCGCGGCAATACAAGCTCGGATTGGCTCGGTCGCTGCAGTTGACCTATTATACACATATATTTGTACACCGTCGGAAATTGTTGAATCGAATTTATGATTCTACGGGTTTCGAAAGTAGAATTTGGTGACTGAGACATTCATTTTTTCGTATTACACGCTTGATATTGAAATTCGTTTGTAACGGAAGTGTTTCTCCTCTCCGGCCCGGATCCCCTTCTATCCGTTAACATGTTTATAAAACGGTCTGTCTTTTTTGACTTTGAAATTTAAACAATGAAAATGGTTTTCTATGTGATCGGCCGGAGTGGGTGGTGCAACGCAAGGTGCCGAAAATTAAAAAGTTGGTTTAGACATGGTACTTATAATAAAATGAAACTTTTTTCGGTATAATTTCGCTCAGTTTTTTAGGTCTGACGAAAAATTGTTCAGAAACAAAACATGAAAACCGTTAAAAATTCATTTTGATTAGTTTCGTTTTTTTTTTTTGCAATGAATCTTCAGAAAACTTTCCAAGTTACTACGGTTTGAATTATAAATAAAATAGGGAAACATAGAGCAGTACGTCCAATACCATAGGACATTTTACACGATTATTCATTTCGTACTGCACACAATCCTCTCGAAGTACCTACGAACCCACGGCAAAACGCATTCGCATTGTGGCCTGCGGCAGTGCAATTGCAGACACTTATTTATAGATAAATATGTATCAGGTTAATTCGGCCGGGTGATTTTTGTTTTAGACTTGAATTAAGAGCTACTATAAATACGTAACGGACTAACGATAAATGACTTATTGTTTTAACAATGGTGTTATTTTATTTCTCGGAATATTTTTTTCGAGTAGAAGGAACGCTCCGATGTATAAAGTCTGTTGTACACCCCAAAAACCAAAAAAAAAATTAAGAATTTTACGCAAACAGATGTGAAATTTTCTTTTTTTTGTAATGACGTTTTCGCGTAGTGCTCCGATTTTCAGTCAGTAACATTTCTGATCTAGGCTTATGGATGACTCCGGTGATACTATTTAGTCCCATTTTTTTTTTTAATGATTTTTTTTTTTTAAAATTGTAAAATAACAGTAACATATTTGAAGAAGTTGAGGCATCTAACTGAGCCGAAGATTTGGTTTTCTTTTTAAATTATTAATACTGGCCCGCATCGGAATAATATGTTCGCATCCCTATTGAATATCTGGAATGGCGCTCATATGTCGCGGCCGCATATAATATCCAAAGAATATTTTCATTTCGTTTTTGTACAAATTTGTGAGTACCTAGTAAACAGTTTGTTATACGAAATGTTATTATTATTACAAGTCGACGCCAAAAATTAAAACGCAAAAAAAAAAAACCGTACTGGCTTAAGGCGGGTCCGAGGCGACCTATCCTTCCCGACTTTGTCGGCCCCGTTCGCGCTGCACGCTATTTTATATTTATTATCTTCCTATACACGCGAAATTCTTCCACTTGCATCGGATAACGATGACGTGTTATAAATTATAATACGTTTTCACTATTTCACCAGCGAGATGGCCGCGCGCTGATAGCGTTTAAACACGTAAACGCGTGGGTTCCTATAAAATGTGTTACAATTTTATAATATTATATTATACATCCAGCGAATAACTATAACACTGCAGTTGAAACGAATAAGAAAAAAAATGTAAAAATCCTAAAAAAATTGTAGTCCGCCAAGCCCATATAGGCACAATTTGAGAGGTTAGATTTATTAAGCCCCCTAATTTTTCAAATAATACACAGGATAGCCTATCACGGTGGGGGGGAGGAACCAAGACTGGGCATTAACTCGTTTAAAAGTTAAATGTTAACTTAAAGTTAAAATACGAAAAAAAAGGAAATGTCATACTATAAGGTTACAAATAACCATAAGAATATGATCTATTTATAACTGTTTAATCTATTTATATAAACTAACTGTTTATATAAACATAAACTATTATGTATTTATTTTAAGTTAAGCTATTTTGTTTTTGTCAGTTAACTTTTAATCTAATAAATCTAAAAAATGAAAAAAATTAACTTTTAACTTAGCTTGTTGTTTTTTCAATTAACTTAACGAGTCACTCATACATGTATTTGCCAATACACCCGTCGGGCTTGAGTCTACCTGTATAGTATTGCAATAAAAACATATGGCCAAAACTAGCTACATATATTATGAACGATAACTGAAAAATAATAATTCAATTGATCAGGAAAGATTACGAAAATGGCACTGACACTACTGCAGTGATCTTATATTTTTGATGCATCCCACCGGCTATAATTTAATATGAGTTAAATCCCATTAATTTACGATTGGAAAACAGTATAGATGTAGTATGGGCGTCAGAACAAATCTGTATGGTCGTGAAGATTCTGCTTTTTTTATACAGTGCACTAATATTCATAATTTTAACGGAATATCAGATGGATTGGCTGTCCAAGTAAATTTTTGTCAACATTCGATCGTCAAGCATCAACAATATTTATACATTATACGTATACTAATAATTATGAATAGGAATAGGTTTGATTTGCAGTGTTTGTACACAGAGTTTTCTACTTTTTTTGCCGATACAGGTAATAACGAATTAACTTGATGTTTTCGTACACGCTATTTGGGCGTTGATCGAAACCCGTAAGTATACAGTGTGTTTCACGGTGTACATCGAGAGAAGTTGGCCGCCTTTTACAGTACAGGTAAGTGTTTTAAAATATTGTTTTTTTTTCCCCAATTTAATAGAAAACATTTGAATTCAATGTGTCCACAGCGGGAATCCGCAGTACCTAGCAAAAATTACTGGTCCGAGATTTTTTAAGAATACAAAAAGTTATAATAGGAAAAAAAAATTCCATTTTAGCGCATGAAATCAGTTTTCTGGGAAAAATTATGCACACCCTGTGCATTGGCGTCCTACACTGTGATTTTGCGTGCGTTTTATAGGGTTCGTTAATTTTTTTACGTAAGTATACGTAAATAAATCACGACTGACACGAATTAATGTTGTTTAATGTTTATGCATTGTACAATAGATACCCGATAGCAATAACAATAATTATAAAACGATGTTTAGGTAGGTACCTAATTTATATAATGTCGAGTAAAAAACGTTTTATTACCGTTACGCATATTGTTAACGATAATGGAAATCGGCAATTTGTTTTGACACAAAAAAAAATAATAACATAAGGAAAAAACTAATAATAGTATTTAAATTGCATAATTGTTATTACTTAATGTCATATTATATGTAGTTGAAATAGATAATGGTGTTATAAGTAAGTCGTAAGATGCATATTGATCAAATCATTAAACTATGCGACGCCAGATGTGGCGATTTCGCCACTTTCGTCGTTTTCGGCACATAAATCAGAAAATGTACCAAATATCAACAAATGCCTCAAATAAAACAAAATTTAAAGCCGAAATCTCGATTTTTATGTGGTATTCAACGTAGCGATCGGAGCACTCCTTCGAGTCCTTCTGCCCAAAAACGTCATTACGAACCTGAAAATTTCAAATTTTTCGCCGTAAAATTCTCGATTATTTTTTGGTTTTTGGGGTGAAACTCATAAAGTGAAAAAAAATAACCAAATTCAACCAAAGTACTACCGGAGTTCATAGACCTTTCTTTAGAGATACTGACTTTGAAAATCGGATTATTCCTTCTGTTCGTATTATAATTTTGATTATACCGTACCGCGCTCAGGTTTCTCGGCTACCGCGGGCACTTTATCGTCGTCGCTCGCGATCGCGCCGTTCACAAAGTCAAGGTCGTGTCGCCGATTCCGACGAGGGTCGGAAACAATTTTTGCAAGCAAAATAAATTCGTAACGCAATGGAGGGTAAACAAAACGCACCGTGATTATACCGAATAATAAAATTTAACGATTGTACAGGACGTACTTTCACGGTTTTTTTTTTTCAATAAAAAATAAACACTATTATAATAGTTTGTATTATTTTTATATTCTAAACGTGAAAGGTCCTATTGATTTTACAGTAACAATTTGTTTAGTTTTGTTTTATTCTGTTTCCAAAGATATTAATTCTGAAAAATGAGAGTTTAAAAAATGTTTTACTTCAATTCAATCCTTCTACTTTTGGGGTATAAAACCAATAACCACAGATAAGTACAATAGTATGGTCATCTATAAAAAAAAAATTGATATTTTGTACACTAGCTATTTATGATCTGTGTTTTTCTTTTTTTGTCTTTGGACAGGGTAGAAGAATTATTGCTCCGATGTTTATACGTATTGATTTTACAAATTATGTATTTTAATCAATGGTAATAACTAGTACGGATTACATTAAAATAAAATCGGCCCTGTAGCTGCAACATTTCATTTAAATTTTTTTCTGAAAATTCGTTTCGATATTGCCGAAAATGTTGACCAAACGCGAATAACGTTCTGATATCATTGAGTTATTTGAATGTTAATTAGACGTAAAAGAAAACGACCTTTATGATCGTCTGCAAACAGATGATCATAAAACTTTGATTTATACTATAGTGTTTGCATATACTTAGGTACTTACAATTTATTTTTCGTAATCCTAGCCATAACGTTTTTAATTTTTATCATACCATACACAATTTTATCATTTTTTTCTTAAGGCGAAGGATTTTTTTTACTTACATTCATCATACACGAATAAGCAGTACAGTTTATATAGCCAGACTTATATGTTCTAAAGAATTCAAAAAAAATTGCAACTACAAATTCATCAATAAGATTAATAATATAAAATTATTGCAGGAATAAATTTAAACAAAATGTATAATTATTAGTTTTTGTCTGCAACAAGTAAATAATTTTATCCAATGATCATTTTTAATCGTTTCAATAATTCGATCGATAGCAAAATATCAATATAACGATTAAAGAGTAGATATAGTTATTTTCTGAAATCAAAAGATTAATTTATTGCATATTATGTTCTGATTTAAATAAGTAAATAAATTTAAATAAAAAATACATTGGGAGCCACTAGTTTGCAAGGCTTGACAACTATTTTTAACTAGTTAAGTTAAGTTAAAAGTTAAAAGTTAATTGTTTTCATCTTTTAAATTTATTAAAATAAAAGTTAGCTAACACAAATAAATTAACTCAACTTCATATAAAGTTAATGGTTCATATTTTTAATTCACATAGTTTTGCACCTAGTATGACATTTCCTCAGCTTTAAAAAATTGTTTTTATACTTTTATTTTAAATTTTCTTCCAACTAATACTTTTTTTAAGTTTTTTTAAATTTAATTCATATAGATTAACTTTAAGTTAACAAAACCAATAAGATAACGTATTAATTAGCTTATTTAAAATTAACTTAACTTTAGAATTTAATTTTAACTTTTAACCAGCCTAGTTATAGTTTGAAAGATGTTGTTTGATATTACATTAATTGTAATCGCGTGTTTGCTTATGAAAATAAAGATTCTGAATGAGCTCAGGTCGTTATCAACAAGTTCTAAACTTTGAAATTTTATACTTAAATATGTGACTCAAAATGTCCGAAATTCGTTAAATATTTTACAATATTTGATGCTTTAACTTTATTTACTCAAATAATATGTGAAATTTTCAATTAGTTTGTATTATTTTTGGTAGTTATAATACGTTAAATAAAAAAAATCATCTGATTATTAAAATATTTTACCAGCATTTCAAATAAAATAAATTCCAATAACTTATGAAATTAAATGTGTTATGAAATATAATAACTGCTCCAATCAACGAATTCAAAGGTCTGGTTTCTATTCATTTATATGTGATTTTTACCGCCATACCATGTGAACATTTAAAGATATTTTGACTTTTTTGTTTTTGGATCCGAACTCAAAAAATAATCAAAATTTCAAAATAATCTTTAAGAATGTATACCATCTCAGGTAAACTTTTTATTTTTAGATGTATCATTTATCAAGATCAAAGCAATTCTAGTTCTTAAAAGTTGTTTCCAGAAAAAAACCTCCACACTCAGAATTTAAAATGTACAAAAATAGTTTAATATTTGTAATCAAACAGAATTTTTCTAGCTTATTGACATACATCTACTAGGCAGTAAAGCAAATTAATCGTTTGTATCAGTTTATTTTTTTACATTAAAATTACGATTTATTTAATCATGATTGTTTTTAAAAAACAAAAGTATTTTTTCGATGTTAAGTTTACGATACAATTTGAAATGCTTGACATTAAATAAATTGAAAAATCTTCTACTACTTCAACGTCGTAGCAAAGATGCAACAGTTCAAACTCGGAGAAGTTAGAAAATCATAAAACTTTAACCATGAGTAAAGTAAAAATACCTAATCAAGTCAACTATAGGCACATGACTATTCTAGTTAATGTCACACTATTTGAATTATGTAACATTATGTTGATATTAGTAACAAAAAAGATCAAAAATACAAATTAGACACATTAGTTTAAAATATGTAATAATGTAAACAGTAAACATCTAAATGTTTGAACACAATACAACAATGAATGACGGTACTCAATAAAGTGTAGTTTATACTTATATTGGGCAGAATTTTAACGTTCAAAAACTATTATAAAATGCCTGCAGACACGGGATAGGTTTTGAAATGTTCAATTACTATCAAAATTGTGGACAGAAATGAAAAATTCAAACCATATGACAAGTTTTTTTTTTTTTTTTTTTTGCTTAGATATCTATGAAGGACTCGATGAACCGAAAACGGTCGGCAAACGTTTGTTCTAGTGCGTATAACAGTCAAAAATAAATTATTATAAAGTTCTGATTTCCAATGATGGCCGTCAGAATATTTCCTAGTGATTAGTGATTAGTGATTACTATATAAACAATCATAAAACACTTTTTGTAGATTATTGAAATTCAGCCGTTTTTAATAATACTCGACGTACAACAAATAGTGCTTTAAATATAAAATGTAAATTGCTATTTGTTTTCATTCTGATATAGTCACGATTGCCTTGCCTGTTAATTTCAGTTCGTTTTATGCTCACAAATATTAAAAAAAAAAAAAAAACTTACATCACAAAATAATACAAGTTTCACGCGTTAAATTCGAGTTTGAATTCGGTAAAATATTTTCATTAATAATTTATATGTGTATACACCGTTTCGGATTAAAATGTACATGTCATGAGGTTAATAAACTATTTTTGCAAACACGTCATCTTAAATTTAAAATTTAACGTGAGTTCAACGAAAAAAACAAACACAAAAACGTTACCTACATAGATTAGAATAAAATAGTGTCGCCTAGGTAAATGAATCTAAATATCGTCGACACGAAAGTTTAAAATAAATTACAAATATTACAATTATAATACTTTAATAAACACGTGCTTGAATATGGTGCAATATGGCCATTAATAAAGAAAATATATAATATACTTAATACAGCAAAAAAACTTATTGCCTCTATCATTTTTTAAGATGACTATACCTATATCAACTGTCGTAAATTTTAATTGATATGGTGTTTGTTTTAACGACAGTACAGAGTGCCTTAATAATGGAAAAAAGTCGCGAAATAACGTTTTTCGTAAAGAAAAAAAAAGTCTACAACAATCGTCACTTAAACACGCACATTTTCTTTCCACATCCACGCGGCCAATACTCCGATCAACAAAACTGCATGGTTCGTGGTCAACATATCTCCGTCTGAAAATATGACAGAAAACATTTATTAGACTCGCGATATTTGTCTTTGACAAGTTTAATGACAGTAAATAACTAGGAAAACACCAGGAATTACAACCGACCACCAAATTTTTGTAGGAAATGATTATAGATAGGTACCTACTGAGAACAAAATCGTTAGTCAGCTAGTGCGTGATGGGAAAAAACTGTAAAATGATGCAGACTATATAAATGCCTCAAGCCGATAATGCGTCAATTTCCGTTAGCCGTAGTTTTCAGGTAGATAAAACAGAACTTGTCAAAATCACACATCAAAATTACCGCTTGTAAAAAAAAAAAACTAACTGATAAAAAGTTAATTCGAAAGTAATATGTTTTAATTTATAAGTTTTTATGAGAAAACAAATATGTAAACGGAATTTTAGTACACCAACCGAAACCGTTGCAGGGCGTTGGCCGATGGGCTTTACGAATCGAGAGACAAAAATGTTCCTCCGTTTTTTATAGTGATAAGTTAGTAAATTCAAATTGATAATTTTTGTCAGGAATCACAGACGTTTTTAATCGTCTTAAAACTGTAAACATTTTCATATTTCGTAGGTACTCGTCTCGTACCGTTTACAAAATGCAAAAGAAAAAACCAAAACCCACACATAATGAAAAAAAAACCAATATCTATACGTATTTAATATATAGTATTAAATGATGAGTATTAATTAATGATAAATTTAAGAAAACAACTAAACAATGCCAAGAAAATTATTGTCATATGTAACATTAAAATAGTAAACACTAGCCAAATTAATTTATATTATATATGTACACTTGGATATAAATAAATCCAAAATTATGTTGAGCATAGTGTATCTCAGACATATGTACATGAGGATATTTTAAAACGTTAACGTGCGCCAAATAAAAATAAAATATTTATTATCTGAAGTTATAGTAAAAGTTAAACTCAAAATCGTTCTCTACACATAACTGTACCCAAATTGCCTATCCAATACGCCGGGTTGAAATAATAATAACAAATCTTATATAATTTCAGAGTAGCGAGAAAGTTATTGATTTTACAAAGATGTTTTATTTCTTGTTCTTTCTGTGTCACACAAGGTACATATGAAAGTACGTTGATTTTTAAACGTAGGCCCCCAAAAAAAAAAAAAACGTAAAATGTACGGCATACGCGTTTTTAATCAAATTCTCTTGGCAGATAATTGGCCGAAACATCCAAAAATAACGGTTAAAAAATCCTAAAATTGTCACACATTGTTAAATTAGTTAAAATATAGGCCCAATATAAGTTTAAAAATATTTTTACTATATTTCTATCTAAATTTAGAACTCTGAAATTCGTTTAAGATGGCAATTTTTTTTTTCAGTTTCAAGTTAAATTTTTTATTAAAAGTTTTAAAAACTGTGTAGAAGCTTAACAACATTAATTTGTTTTTAACGAAAGTTTCTGAAAAACATCGGTGCCAGTACTTTTTTTTTCCACAAACGTTTAAACAAAGACAAACCAAAATACTAAACGACCATTAAACATAATTCCCAAGAATACGATATATTTAATAAGTAAAACAATACTTTTGTTTGTTCGCGTGCGTTTTTTACGACATGTTTGAAAAATCAAATCGTTGTCGATTTCTCAAACCGAGTTCAAAATAATAGTTCCATGACGTGTCCGGTCGGTAAATAAATAACGTGACGTTTGGTGGGGGGGGAGTGGATACCTATTTTTTATTATTTCTTTTATTATTACATCCAATTTCATTAAACGAAATCAAATTCTTAAAAAAAATAATCGAAAAACCTTCGGAAAACCGTCTCATTGTCTGTCAAACGTGCGCCGTCACACGCGCATGTAAAAGGCCAAACGTCCAGTCAAGCCGACTCCGTCGTTTTCTTTGACGGCAATTATTTGTCGGTCAATCGTTCCGAACTCGACCGAGTCACGCGATCGGTCGTACAACCACAACAGAGAATAACAACAAAAGGTCAATTAAAATAATAATTCCGGTCGACATGTTTGCAACCAATTGGTTTTCTAAGTTTGCTAAACCGACGACCCATTAAACAAATTGAAGTGCACACAATAAAGACTGCCAGGTAATTCGGTTCGAATTAAACCTGAAACTTGTTAATTTTTAATTCTCATACACGTATTTTCAATGCCTACATGCAAAATTACCTAAGACGTATAGTACGAGCAACCAATAATTCAAAACACGAATTGAAAAACAAAAAAAAGGTTAAAAACAGTTTAAAATTGTTTAGAATCTCAATTTTATCCTCATGTAAAAATTATTTTAAATTTAATACTGAAAACCCCATCGAAAAATATCAAATACCACGGAGTAATTGAATGTACTATTTTTAATATTTTCCTAAAAATGATCGAAAATTTCCAAAAGTTGTACCCACTTGTATGAAGATTAATATTAATTTAAACAACGCGTGAAAATTTCAAACCATTTAGATAATTATTTGAGGAGTTATTACGATTTAAGTATCGTTTGCGCGACAGTGCGTAATTTCATTGCTATAATCAAAATAACACCATTTTATCAATACTTTTTTTTACGCTTTCAGAAACTTTTTGATGCAGATAGCAAATTTTATTTTATATAACTTGTTTAATTTTCAAATCTTATAAAGTGAATTTGCGTGAGTTAGGAATTTTTTGAAAAAACACGTTTATAGGTGAACATAGAGTCTGATACAAATGGAGTCAGCCAAAAGAAAAATTCATATTTTTGCTTCGATTTTTCGAAATTTCTTTTACACTTTTGTCGATAATGTACAATAATTCATAATTTGTACACGAGAAGAATAATTCTTACAACGATATCCATCAAAGCAACCTTATAGTCCATTTTAGACGTAGGTAACTACCGTATTCTGAAAATAGCTATTACCCAAAGCTATTGCACAAATAATCACTATCAAAATTATAAACTATAAAGTACAAAACCGAATATTATAACGTTACATATGGCGGCAGTAAACGTTTGAAATGTCGCGGAAAATATATGAACATATAATGGCATTCTTTGGGTTAATAATAATGTATATCGTCTGTATTAAAGTAAATGTCAGTTAAATGTTATAACACATAACAAAAAATAATAACTTGCTATTAGTATTTTAGTATTGATTAGAAAAAAAAGAAACAAAAAAAGAATTCAAATACATCAGTATTATAACCTAATAATCCAATCTAACGGTGTTTGTTGTAAAGGTATAGCACGTCATGGGGGAAATATTTTTTTGATATAAAAATACTATTATGAAACTCGAAAAAAGTCATTTACCTATTTCCAAACCTAGTTGGAAAATGTTTTTTTCATAGTTATATTATTGTATAACCTTCAAAATAACGTTCACTTATTCACGATATTATATTATATATTTAAAGGATAGCAAGCATTTTAGGTTCCTTTGGTAATAATACTCATTTTTTTTAAAATTGTATCTTATGGTACGCAAGGTGTTCAATAAGTTTGGACTTTCTGAATATGAAAATTAATAACATATATTGTTACTGGTGAGAGACAATATGTAATGAATTTAATTTCCTAATCGTCTAACGTTATCCGCATTTTATTTTATCCCCTCAAAGGATTCGTAGCTTACACGCTCATTTAAAACGCTGAATATTACTGCTGTAAAAAAGGAATCAAACGCAAAATACGACTAAATATCACGTCCCAGCAGATTATGGCTGTGGAATTTATAGGTAATTGATAATTACAGTTGCAAGACTCTTTTTCCTCAACGAATCCGTTTTTGCACATGCATGTCTTTAGCCGGGGATTCGTCGCGGTGGCGTTATTCTTGCACTCGGCGTTCGGCAAACACTCCACGTCCGATTCGCACGGCGTTCGCAACGCTGGAAAAAAAAGCGGTCCTGTCAAGAAGTTAGTACATACCGATAGCTGTTGTCGTATCGTAAAATGTTTTTTGTAAATCAAAAATATTCATAAATGTGTAACCTAATTTAACCTTTTTTTTTTCAAGTTTGTAATTCGATATAACGCCTCGGGAAACACTTGCAAATAGCAGCCATAAGAAACCTCATATAAAACCCTGTGAAACCTGAAGCCTATCTTATGGGCATTCACGAGTTGAGTTTTAACATTTTAACGAAACGGACTACTTCTAGTTTTACGAGTAAATAGTTTTGATCCACTTTTAATTACCAAAAAACACAGCAACGTTGTTAGTTTTTCAAATCTTTATTTGCTTTGCCTCAACTATTGGACCGTTATATAGGTATGAAACTCATCGATTTCAAATTTTTTTATTTTTCTTAAATTATTTACGGAAATAATTCACTTTCTCAAATGCAATATCGACGTTAAACAACCTTTTAGGTAACATAGGCGTTTATGACTATGTGACATATAATAGCAATAGGTATCCAATTTCCCCAAAAATAAAATATAATTCTTACAAAAGATATCGACAATCGTAAAAATCAAAGTATCACCCCATTCTTCGGTGATTTAACGTGACGGAATTAGTTTTAAATCGTTTCGATTAAATTCATTTGTACATAATTTCCGTTTGTTGTATAGTTGTAGCGCTAAAAATAAATAACGAACGTAAAACTATGAAGAATCAAGTTGTTTTCTTAATATAACTCAAATTTCCATTGACGTTTAGCCGTTTACTTGATTCTAAACTTTGTTCTTAACTAGATTGACTAGCATTCAATAAAAATCGAAATTAGTCAATTGCGGGGACCTCTATATGGGTGTCCCACCGAGCGCTCTTTAACCGCTAGGTAAAAAAGTCCTTAACCACGTAGGTCCTTCACCTCGACACCACTTAAAGACAACGATCGAGCCACAAAATCAAATGAGAGCCACTCGCGTTATACCGAAAACAAATAAGTTCGACCATTCACGATTCGAACAGAAAAAAAAAAATGGAAAACGTTTATTGGTTTTGTTTTTCTGAAAATGTATAATATAATTATATACCTCTAGGTTTTTTCAAGCAATCGCCGTTCAACGGTTGTTTCCCGTCCGCGCAGAGACACCTTCTCTTCTTGTCGATCGAATCTATCGCGCATGACGTGTACGGCGTTTCCAGACAGTCCGAGTCGGTAGTGCAATCTCGAACTGCATTGTTAGCTAAAAAAAAAAATTGAAGATTAGTTAAGTTCACTTGTTTTTTGAACTTGAGTTTTATTTTTAAATCGTTCAAAACCGATTAATAATCATGCATTAAACAAACGCAAAGTATTTGATCCAAATTTTGAGACCAATTTATGAATGTACTAACCAATATAGTAAGCGCCATCCATAATAATAAAAGCTGAAAACTCAAAAAAAAAATGGAGAGAAAAAGTTACGTCAAGTCACCCTACTTCTACCAATAACAGAACCGAGTTTTTAACTAGACGGACTTGAATGATATTTAAAATGAAATTGGGTTTTTGTATGCGGGAGGATAATTATGAGCGTAAGAATTAAGTGTAAAGGCGACTTGTTTTTTTTTTTTTATTAATTAGCAATTCTAAAAAAAAGTATTAAAAAAACAGAAAACTCTATAAACTCCTTCAATATTGTATGTTGTATAAAGTATGGACTTAACATCAAAAATATTTTTCATTCAGGTTGAAAAAATCATGAATACAACAATATTATTCGATAAAGTAAAGCTACACAATTTTTTTGTAGATCAAAACGTTCGAGGGTTTCACTACTTACAAGAACGTTTGACTATCTAAGAATCAATAACCGTACATTTTTCTTTACAGCGAAAAATAGATAGTATTTAAAATGAAAATATAAGTGCTCAAAATTGTGAGCGTTTTAATAAATTTTACGGAATTTCAAACCATGAATAATTTACTTGGACGTCGACTACGACTTGCTTTGCCAAAACCAGACGGCACATGTGTATTCCACACAGAACAGATGCGGATACAATAAGGGAAGCTATGTATTTTTGAAAAAAAAATACTACACTTGAAAATAATAATTGGATATTTTTACGTAGTCTACAGTAACTTCAGAACCATGGAGTTTTAACTTACTGCGCTAAAATCGTTCACCAAAAAATACTATTTTTGTTTGTGCAGGTAGTACATAAACGTGTACATTTTACAAATTTTGTGAGGCCGTCAGACCAACCCCCACCTTTCCATGAAAATAAATGTTCTGGATCTACGCTTGACACAAAGAAATAGCTGTATACCAAGTGATTTAGCGTTGGTAAAGGTTATGTTTAGCGATAAGTTTTAAGTAGGTACATTTTATTACCTACATTCAAAGTCGGGTTTCATTTATTAATCACTTTATACGGCACACCAAGCCTCATTAATTTATAAAAAAGCAAAAACATTGACCTTTAATTCAGCTTTTTACGTTGCCAAAAAATGTTTGCATTCAGAAACCTATGATGTCTTTTTTTTATAGGTTTTTAAATATCATACGCCGTTATAGTTTTATGGTTTGTACTTACACCGAATAAAATTAACTTCAGTTGTCGAAACGTAACAGAAAAAAAATACATGCGTTTATGATAGGTATAATATACCTATCATAAACGCATGTATTTTTTATACCTGGTAAATGTGTATGCTAATCAAATTTAATCACTTTACGTTGTTGCATTCCTAACAAAAAGAAAAAAAAATTTTAACAATTATTAAGCGACAAAAATAATCTCAACTTACACGTAGGTGTACTAAGATTGATTACTAAGGTGATTATTTGATAGCCGTTATCGAGAGAGCAAAATCAACGCTTAAAATCCAGCGAATAAAATTCTATATGTAGCTCAAAAACGGTCAAAATGATTTGAGATTGTTATGACGATAAAACTTCATTTATTCGATTAATTTGTAAACATCTCAATAAATTTAAACACGTTTTTAAGGTGTGATTTCCAAAAAAAAAAAAAATGAAACCATTATTATTAAAAATAATAATGTGAAATCGTTTAAAAACCAAAATAGTGTAAGCAGATTTTCTTAAGTTTTGAAAATTGTATAAAAAAATATGTAATGAAAAAGTTTAGACTCTAAATTTAAAGTAAAAACTTACATGTACTTACAATAACCGCGAAAATTGATAAATTACAAAATTATACACCTATTTCACTAAGTGGTCAAAATCGATTTTTTTTTGTTACTACACATTCCAATGATTCATGAAAATTTCAAGTAACTTTAAGCACTTTTAGAAATGTACTTTTTCGTTTTTGATTATAACTCATAAAATGAATGAAATGTTAAAAAAACCCATAAAAAATTCTTCGATTTTGAGCCGATAATCTATTATTATTTACATTTTTTTTTTTTTTTTTTTTTTTACGATCATTTTGGTCCTTTTTCACCAGTTTCAAATAAAACGAAACGCCGATGGTTTATTTTTAAAACACACGAGTGTGTGGAAAACGAAATAAATCAGTAGAAGAGATTACAGCGTAAAAATAACAATTTATGTATACGTTCTAACGATAATATTATAATAACTGTAAAAACAGTCCATAAAGTGAAAATTAAAATTAATTTACTTGCTTCACGTGTTTTGATGACGTGATCGTTATGAAATTGCAACGCAGAGATTGAACAACCCAACAGCTATAAATTATTACAAAGGGTAAAAACATGATAATTATCAGGATACTATAACCTAACGGTGGAAATGTCTAAAATTGGAAACTTCATATAACCGGGTTATTATGTACAACACGCGTCAGCCCCCATGTTAAACAAATATACCCTTAAGAAAATAAACAAAGCAAACACACGAGTGAAAAGGGCGGGGGTCATGATTCATATACTCCTATCGTGTGTCGGTTAAAAATAAACTCCACAACGCGCCCCGAAAAAAAAATAAGGATAAATATATTGTATACGACAATACACTGTAGACTAATTTCAAGAAATATGCAAATGGTTGTTTTCAATGACGTTTTAAACTATGAGTGAAGCAAAGTGAAACAATTGATTTAAAAAATTTTATATTTTCCAAAATAAAACCACAAAAGCGTTCCGATCTCTGTCTGTGGTAGAGATTTTTGTGGGTCGCGTGCGGTACTCTACTAATATAGTTCTTTCTAAAAAAAAAAATTCAGTATTTTAAAAATTACAGTCGAAAAACTACAAGAAAATCGAGTAAAGTGTTAAAAACACTTTTTCGGGTAGCTGCAGGAACGCTCCGATTTTTAAAGTCAGTAACTCGCGCCTATGTATGGGTCAGGCTAATTGATAAAAGATTTTTTTTTTTTTTTTTTGGAAATTACGGTTACTTAATTAGTCTTATTAAATTTCCACATTTGCAATCTTTTGTTCGAGAAAAAAATCTTCACGCTGAACTTCCCAAAGAAGTGTTTTAATATACTGCAACTTATAAAATGTTTCCTTTTTTTTTTGGTTCTAAGCTCGTGATTATATCAAGAAACGACACGAATCAGACATTTGGGAGCACTTAATCATTGTTTTAATAGTATAAACGGATTTTTAGTCATACCAACACATTTTATTTTTAAAAACATCATTTTGTACTTCCATGATCGCGATTTTGCCGGGGTAGGCTTGAGGCGCACGCCGATAAGTTGAATTGAAAACAAGAGCCTAAACACTATTTTTACAAAATGATTGTGCAAATAAATAAAGTTTCATAATTTTATGGCCGTTTAAAATCAATCGCAAAATATATCGTCGTAATTTCAATACCTCGATTATTATTTATTTCTTTAAGAATAAACATTTTCAAAAATGATCTCGTAGAGACTCGTATAGTATAGTAGAACGGGTTCAGAATGAAAATTTGACGACCCTATTTATTATTAATTTACGGAACGCGTCGTAAAATCCACAGCGGCGAAGACGAAAAACCTGCAGCAAACGGTTTCTCCTGAAAACCCTGGAAAAACATCTCTGATAGAGAGGGGCACACTCGAAAGACGTTTGTTTAAGAATAATTTATAAATTGTTTTTTTTCTTTTCTTTCTTACGTTTTTAGCGAAGGCGTCGTCAGCTCGTTCCCGTCTGCGCAAGTTACCCCGATAATTTTGCCGCAGCCCCTAGCGTGCGAAACAACCGTAAATACGTCGTAATTTTTTGTTAACCAACCCCGTATGTTTTTTTTCGCCCCGCAAAGTCTCGTGCTGTTCTCCGCTGACCGCCCCACGTTTGTTATTTTTTTTTAATTTCCCCTCGTCGTCCGAGCGCGAGCATTGATTACAACAATACTATAGGTATATAATGCCGGACGTATAATAATATTAAGAAAAGTGCACGGCGCGCGCCCACGCCGTAAATTATGTGGATCGATAAAAAAATAAAAATAAACACAGGTAAACCTATTATGTACAGCACAGCTGCGCTGTGAGAACGTGAACGTTTATACGTACAGTTTTTGGTAAAAAACTATCGAAAAAAAAGAACGGTACCGCGGTGAAGGTGCAGTAGAGACTGTACGTGGGTGGGTGGGTTTCAAAGTCGCAGTTTATCCGTATTGTTATTAATATCTGAAATCGACGATAGAAATTCGAAAAAAAAACGATTCTGAGCGAGCTATCTAATCTTCTAATAGGTCCTGGGTGAAAGTAAAAAAGGTCGCGAATTACTCGTATTAAACATACACGCAAAACAAAAACAAAAAAAAAAATAATGCTAGCGAAAACTTTTTTCGATTTTTTACGACGTATTAAATTGATATTACATAAGAGTTTGAAAACTACAGGAAATAATTTTTTTAACGTTAGTTTAATGAGTACAGCTGATTTGGCGGTTTCGCGATTTTCGTCGTTTTTTGCACATAACTCGAAAAATCAAAAATATATATATTAATACAGAAAAATGCTTCGAATGAAATTGAAATAAGCCGAAAGCCCAACTTTTATGCGGTAATCGACGTAACGATTGGAGCACTCCTTCTACCCGGAAACGTCGTTAAAAATCTGAAAATTTTGAATTTTTTTCCGTAAAATTCTCGAATTTTTTTTTTTTTCGGTTTTGGGGTAAAACTCAAAAAGTAGGCGAAATTTCAAAATACGAAGTAAGAAGGTACCGCCGGAGCCCATAAACCTTTTAGAAAAATTACTGACTTTGAAAACCGTAGCGTTCCATCCGTACGGAAAGTCGTTGACGGAAAAAAAAAAAAACACCGTTTTAGGTTTTAGTGTGTTCAGAGCTCCCCAAAATGTAAGTGTCCTTGTGATTGTGTACTGCCTAGCTGAGACTGTCCAATTAATATAATGGTAGGTATAAAATTTGAAAATGTACGCTAAAGTGTTTCGTTCTTCCCGTATTTACTCGTTCCCTCGCTTAGACGAATTTCTGGGCACGCCGCTGATTCGAGTTCAACGCGTTTGATCCCACAAATGCGGGGTCGTCGAAAACTCTCCTCGACCAACAAACACTCCTCGTCAACTAACCGCGTACACGCGCAAACGGCGCAGCTCACCCGACACGTTCTTGCTGCTCGTGTTGCCGCCGAACGTCGTGGACCATCTCTTGTTCCGGGCCGGCGCCGATTCGTCGTGGGCCGCGAACCCCGACGGTGCCGCGTCGCGACCGGGTCGCTGCGGCTGGTCTGCACCACCGCCGCCGCCGCCGACAGCCTGCACGGTGGCCTGCACGGTGGCCGCGTGCGAGCCGGGCGCCGCCGCGTGCAGAACACGCAGCACGGCCATCGCGCAACAGCAGTAGTACGCGCCCGCAAAGGTCCGCCGAAGCAGTGGTGGTGCCGCCGACCGGGCGTGCATGACGACGGTGTATGGAGGAGGTCGTCGACGACGGTGTCCGCGGCGCCGCGTCTCGGTGACGAATGACCCGCCGCCCGTCGAGCGCCGTCGTTATAACGTGCCGGGACACCGTCCGGTGCGTGCGCGCGCGATCGCGGGCGTGGGCAACAATAATTCGGTTCGTTTAACCACCCCGTTGACCACCGCGTTCCTCCGCCTGCGCCCGACTGGCTAACCGGAGGTAACCGGAGCGATTGAATACGCTTTACCCCCCCGCGGTGTAGCGGAAACCCGGCCTTATGCCCCTGGAGGACGACGCCGGGTGGTGTGCCCTCAAAATAAATGCCGAAACCTTATTGTTTAGGTGTATTGTTATTTGTCTCTATACGATGAAGATTTAGTTAAGTAACTACAGCGGTTCTCAAAATTGAAGGCGAAACGACAGACCCGATCGATTGAAGTTCGACGTGGGGTGAGACAGGGTTGTATTATGTCACCCGTCACGTTTAATCTTTACTCTGAATACATCTTCAGAGGAGCTCTTAATGAGATAGCATAGAAGGAATATCTAAATAAACGGCACGAGATTAAACAACTCGCGTTACGCCGATGACACTATAGTGTTTTTGCGGACACTCCAGAAGACCCTCTTTTGCAGATACTTATGGATAAAATAACAGCAGTAGATACGGACTGGATATATGTACACAAACAAAACTAATTTATGATCGTAAGCAAGGAAAACATCACCGGGGTTCACATAAGTGTTAGTCAAACCGGGATGGAAAGAGTACCTACATCGATACCAATATCTTGACACCAACACAATGAGACAACGCGGAAGAAATAAAGTGTCGTATTGGAAAAGCTGTATGTATTAAATTCATTGAGTGCGTCATTCAAGAGCCACGATCTATCTTCGCATATAAAAAAATACGTTAGAAAGTACGAATAAGTTTGATGCGTTTGAACTATGGTTATACGGAAGAATTTTGAGAATATCGTGGACTGAGAGAATTACCAATACTGATGAGGTATTGCGTATAGAATGGGAAAGGAAAAAAAATTATTCGTGACAGTTAAATGTAGGAAACTCCAGTACTTAGGACATGCTATGCGGAACAAGTGCAGATACGACGTATTCTATACAAGGAAAAATAGATAGCAAAAGATAGCCTGGAAGAAGAAGAACTTCGTGGCTAGCCAACCTTAAAACATGGTTTGACAAAAGTTCGGTAGAACTAATCCGAAGTGCCACTAACAAAACTCGTGTATCGACGACGATCGCCAACATGCGAAGCGTACCGGCTCATTAAGAAGAAGTGAAATGAAATAATGTGGAAAACTAAAGTCTAGCGAGCCATCGGGCCGCGGTTGTGGTATCGGGTCGTTACTATTCTATATAAATGTTTCGATTTGTATGTGAAATTTGTGTAAGCGATGGATATTGCTTACGAAAATAAACGAGCCAGTGTTATTGTGAACGAGTCAACAGAATTTTTAAGAAGTCTTCTATTATTTGCCCAAAAACGGTCGAATAATTTTTCGAAACTTACGGCGCATTTTAAAATTGGCGATCCCGGATAGTTGACGAAGGAAAAAAGAACGAAACAATCGTTAAAATTCCAAATTTAACTCAAAACTATTATAGAATGGGTAAAACTGATTCACAAACAATCGTGGGAATCAATTCCTCGACGTGTTCACGCGTAATTGGAACGGATACGTTTCTAAGGTCGTAAAAGTTCCGAAAAAATTCGAGCCAACGTAGATATTAAAATTCAGATAATTTTTAGTATAATATTTGACTCTCGCTGAGCACCTCGCTCAGAATCGTATTTTTTTGTAGAAGTCAGCCGTTGCTCACGCATTAGTTACTATAAATTAAAATATAACTGTACTATTTTCTTTATTTTTTTTTTTTTTAGAATAAGCCAGTCTAAAATCCAATCGAAAGATCCACTATACTCGTCCGCCCTTGATACGAACAACCATACACCGTAAATCAAAGTGTGTTATCGCGTCGTAATGATTCCAATCGTCCAGAGGATGTAGTAAAAGCTACCCTGGATTTCCAAACTCGGCGGGAACACAACTGCCCGTGCACATTCTTTGTTACAATACGGTGGTACATCGCGCAAGCGCTCGTTTCCGTGTCGGTTTTATTTTTTCTTCTATTTTTTTCTTTCGTTCTTATTTTTTCTTCTATTTTTTTCTTTCGTTCAAAAAAAATCGGCCAAACACGCGAACTGAACTTTTTATTGGACCGCGCGCGCGGGGTGTCCGGTACATAAGGTGCATAAGCGTCAGTTCACAATGACTTATGCTGCGCGAAACTGGCCTTGACGAGGCACCGACGGGATTTTGCACGTTTTTGTTGTAACTAGTATTATTGAACGTCACTATCGATCGTGTGACGGGCAACCCCCGGGCAAACGGTCAACGGATAATTGAAATTTATTATTTAAAAGCGCGCGCGAACGGTTAGTACGCGAACGAATTCGCGATGCGGTCGAGTAAATAATTAAACGGGCATTTCGTATCGCGCGCAAATCCGAATCCGTATAAAAACCCGACGGGTGTACGAAGGCGAAAACGAAAAATATTCATTAGGCACGCCGCCGTGTTACACGGCTGTTGTACATAATATATGTATAATATGTACAATATGGCGTGCGAACCGCGTGTTTGTTTCTATATTTGCGTATGAACTTTAGTTGGCGTGACAATCGTCCAGATCCAACTACATGATGCAGTCGACATTTCGAAAATTGAACGATTTTCAGAGTTTCTCTCTCCGTATATACACCCGTAGACGAGGAAAGAACGCGTCGTATACCTGGGGAGAACGATTTGACAATATTTTTCGCGACGATACGTCCCCGCGGTGTGATGGCCGAAAACTCGATGTGTGCTTGGGTAATACTGATAAGTCATTTTTTGAACAATACACGCGATGGCAAAACTTGATGCGTCGTTGTTAGGTTTTTATAATTTAATACTAGGTATACTAGGTACTCGGGTTTGCTGCCGGCACAACTCGCTTGTGGGTGAAATTTGTTTGTCAGTGATTGAAAAAATGTACCTACATATATAAACTTCCGCAATAACACAACAGAAATGTAGTACTCACATTGTGTAATGTAGTTGTGTACATTTATTTTTTTTTTTTTAGTAAGCATTCCGTCAATAATATTGAATTTCAGACTCACGTTTAACTGCATTTTATCCAAGATAATCGCCATAACATATAGTTTTGAACAACCTGTGTGTACACTACACAACGTTATTTTGTACGACTTCCCGGTTACTCATACGTTCCAAATCCCTTTACTGTTTTTCGCGTTTCTCGTTCGGACGATCGCGTTTTAGGCGTCGGTGACGTACACATAAACGGGATTTTTTTGCCCGTATTAAGGCAATACAAACAATAACCTATATAGGCCATACACGTGTATAGAGAGCAATAGTATTAGGTCATAGACACAATCTGGGTTGGCTAGTCCCTTCTGGCAATTCTGAAACTCCCCAATTTTTCTTTAAAAAAAAAAAGAAACACCCTGCCTTTATTAGAATGGGCTGATTTGTGTTTGGCCCTCGCAAAATTTCAATTTTAACTTTCCGTATTAACGACGCCTGCAGTTCTACCAAAAAACAGGTGAAAACAGATTGAACAATACGTCACTTTTGCCCGGTACCAACGTACATTATTCCGGTCAAGAACACGCTTTGCTGGTAAAAATCTCGTGTCTTGTATAGATACGCGCTGCGGTAGAATATTGTTAAATCTGATACGAATCTTGACCATTTGTTATTCGAACATAGAAATTTAAACTTTTCATTTTATCTGAGCGTTAAATTTATTGATCGCGTTCAAAATCATTATTTTTGTGAGCAATGATTAATCAGAAAAAATAGTCATTCTTCCCCTAATTTTTTAACCATTCAAATCTGCACTCTGCAGAACTGTTTGGCCGAGATTTTCAAATATTTTAAACGTATCGAAAACTAATACTTAATTCTAAATGTATATATAAACTGCAGTGATGATCGGCAAATTCAAAAGAGACATTCTTATGTATGCGGTTGTAAAATAACGTTATAACATATTTTTACTTTATCGGTTTTCTACTACAACATTAACAAAAATAATTTTATTAAATTTTAAAATAAATACTAAGATACAAAATTTTTGACTTTTTTCCATTACTCTCCAAAAAAAGTCTCGGTTTCGTCATTGGGGACTTTTATTTAACGTCCAGAATAAAAATAAATCTCAATTTTGTGATAAAAGTAAAACGATAATTTAGTAATTTCACCATTATTTTTTTAACAAACAGATTTTAGTGACGTGCTTTACAACCACTTTTTGATTTTTCATAAATATCATAATAAAACTCCAATACATGCACTTGAATTATTTCCTTCAAGGTCGTCCGCGACTAACCGAGTCTGATAAGCCCATTTTATACTTTACCGTATTCTCACTGAAATTCCGGAAAACAAAATATTAGTGTTACTCACAACATTTAATTGTTGTATACACGCAAGTCAAACTAATTACATGACATTATGATTGAGATAAAAATTCCACTTATTTTATTAAAAATATTTTCACGACTTTGACCTTGATAAAAAACCGAGATTTCTGTTATTTATACAAGAGTTACAGGGAATAAATCCTTTACAATAACTAAAATTAAAAAAAAATTAGTACTTATTAATTATAACTATAAAATTATACAAATATGTATTAATTTTAGATTCAGAACGCAGCGAGGAATGTGGTAAAAGGTATGTTTTACAATGGTTTTTTCTGTGATCCGTTTTTCGAGTAAAAGAAATTCTCCAAATTCTACGTTTGATTTTGATACAACAAAAAAGTTAGGTATTTAGCTTTGCATTGTACCTACTTTATTTAAAAATTGTTTTTGAGTTATCCGACTATTTTTGTAGTTATGATTCAAAAACGACAACAATTACACTTCATTCGAAATAATTTGAAATCTTCACACACGTGATTGAAATTAATAAATTTTAACAGTCATAAGTTTCAAAAAGTCCATAAAAATTTAAAACAGAATAAAATAATTAAAACTTTGAAATGATTGACCACTGAGCCCAATTGTTTTTTGTTCGTATGGTATTTACAATGACGGTTTTTTTTTTTTCTGTAAACACTTTGACGGCCAATCGCAATTTGCGTCTAATCGCAAAATGTCATAGCACTAAAAAGTTTAGAAAGCGGACTTACAGATGGCATCTTACTTAAAGCGTTTTTTGATATTTTCTTTTAGTTTTTGAGTTATGGCCCAGAATCTAAAGAAATGTTTAAAATTAAATATAAAAAAAAAATAAAAATTTTATGGTCATGTGACATCAGCAACAAAAAGACATTTAACTATTCAAGTTGAGTTTATGTTCAGATAAACAATCTGACAACATCCATTCTATGTTTTGACAAGCATTATGATTACTTACTAACTAAGTATATAAAATAAATAGTAACAAAACGTTAATCGCATTTGGCTTAAATGTAGTAAAAAAAAAAAAAAAACTATTAAAACGTAAACAATATTTTTTCTGTTTTTTTAACAGGTTGTCTGTTAAAACTGTTAAACTGCACATCGGTGATATAAAATGTTTTCATGATCATACAATATTATGTTTACTATTATTTGTGTGAAAGATAAACAGCACACATTAAATTACAAACAATTTTAATACTATTAATAAAATACAGCAATAATAATTATGACAAATATCGCAGGTATTGTAATTACATGAACGAAACAGCGGCTAAATTTGTTTTTTGTAATATTGTAACTCGATTTATTCTGTATAAGTTGGTAGTTATTACAACGTATATTGTTTTACAAATTATAGGTACTATACTTACTCGGAATCGGGGGCAGAAATTACTTCAGTACTAATAATAACATTTTTTAAATTACAATACTCATTTGCTTTGAATGATCAAGATAACAAATAATAATAATATTATTATAATTGATTATAGGTACCATTGAATGATATTCATAATCGAAAATTATACCGCATTGAGTTGGTTTCGTCACTACCGGATAAATCACAAAATATACATTTATTAGATTTTGAGCTGGACAAAGAATGTATATTTATTTTGCAATATATTTATACTTTGAAATTATGATCCAAAAACGAAAACGTTATTTCATTTCCAAAAGTGTTTCATTATGAACCTTCCTTAAGAGCTAAAGTAAATTCCAAACAAGCCTAAGGTGTTTCGAATGGGAACCGAGGGATCTTTAAGCCTTTAAGTCTTTAAGCCTTTCTCCCATGCTCCTAGCTTCTTATAGGAGGTACTTGTAGAGAATCTTTGTTCGTGAAATTGTTGAAAACCATCAGATATTATAGCATTGAAAACATTTTAAGATACATTGGGTTTACCTCCTTATATAACCTCCGTCTGGGAGCTGGATAGCCGAGAGCTTTGTATATTAGGTACATGCAGTAGTGTGGTCTTGGGAAAAGGTTGTGGAGTTAAATTGAACTGCAGTATTTATTTTACCCGTAAATGATTTGTTATTTCTGTGCGTTATTCTTTTCAATTTCAGAGGGGATTACAACACAATAAACCACTTCCGGCTATACCTATAGTTTACCTATAGTTGTATTTCATCCAGAAATAAAAATATACGTTAAACGGCACATAGAGTGAACAAAATTATAGTGGAAAAAATCAATCAAATTGAATCAATAAATAAATAATTAAAACAACATTTAATAATAATAACGACGTGACACATCGTGCGGCAAATGATGAGAACACAATAAAGTTCATTAAACACGCACACTTTAAATATTATATTACAAAAACACACGGACTGCTCGACTTTCAGTACACGCGGTTTAATTTAATTTATTAGTTTATTTTTTTTCTACATAATAATTATATATATAGGTATGGTACACGCCTTATAACCCAACGTAAAACCAAAACCAAATGGAAATATGTGTTTACGTATAAAACAAGTGATCGTTCCCAGAACGGAAAATTGTTAAGCAACACAAATTAATATAAATGCACTTAGAACGATCGGCCTTGATATAATACAATATAGTACATCAAAACCAAACGTCTATCAATCAAATATGGTCTACACTTTATACATGGGCGTCGTTCAATAAAACACGCTTCACGCGTTTAGCGTAACAATAAAAGACACTTTTCTTTATCTTTTGATTCACAGATATTTTTAAAAGGTCGACATTGTGAGCGGTCGCGGGCGTTTGTCACTCTTGTTTGACTGACACCGCCAAAACTAAATTATAAAATATTTTAAGAAAACAAAATTTAAAAAAAAACCGCCATGAGTTTCATAAAAACGAGCCGCACAGTTAACAGTACAATGTGTTTGACTACCCATACACTTAAAATTGAAAAACTCCGTTAGCCTCGACAATTTCAAAGAGAACAAAACTGAGTAATCGAATCGAAGAGTGCTCCTTTTTTTTCAAAAAAATTATTTCTTATACTTGAGAACGAAATAAAGAGAGAACGGTTTTGATTTCATACTAAACTTCATCATTTTATTATGCCTTGATGTATATTATTTTTCAAATTCGAGCACTTTAAGTCAACTTCTATCGTTTGTCGATTTGTAAGGGAGTTTTGTACGATTACACCTGATGTCTAGTCTAAAAACAACCCAAATGATACGAAAGCGTGTTTTCGACCATCGTAAGCCGTCCCTCGATTTTTTTTCACAAACGTTACAATACTTAGGATCAAAGTGTTTAAACCGTTCAAGTCGTAAAATCGAAAACATTTTACTGTCTATAACTTTTTTTTTTGGTTCTTGAACATTATTCAGTTTGGTAACGCCATTTTGCGGAAAACGTGGAGGGGGAGGAGCCACTCCGTTTATACACGTTGAACCGAATGTAGGACGCGTTACAAATATTTCTTTTATCAGAATTGCGAAAAATCGGCCAAAATTTGCATTCATCCGCGCAAACAGCGAGCGCCCCCCCCCCCCAGTTTCGCTTACGTAAATAATATTACAAAGCGTAATTATGGCCGGCATTTCTTTTTTTACAGTCGTCGAAATCTAGTCACCGCTATAATTTTAAATATTTTTTAAATCATACTAACGAAAATTTTCCATTCATTCACTAACCGTCTCGTTGAAAATTCAAATCCGACGACTGCGACGCGATTCGTTCGATTTCGTTTTTTTTTTTTTTAATTTTTCCGTTTCCACCGCGCACCGAACGTAACCGCCTGCGAACGACGCGCGTTAGTTTGTAACCGGTTACAAAATTGTCCCGCTATCGTTACAAAACGACAGTAATAATAAAAATAAAATATATTATTAGTAATCCGTTGCGTTAACGGTTTTGACCGACCGCGTCTGGTGACTATTTTTTTACTATTATGCGTTACATATTATGGCTGACCTTGGGCCGCCGCGATCCGTCGACGACGAAACCATCTCGCGCGGTACAATATCGAAACCGCCGCGAAAGAGGCGAAATTGGCCTTGGGCGTTTGTTGCTCGTTCAAACACAATAATAATCATTACCGTGTGCTAACGTACGAATTTCGAAACGCGCGCGACGGCTGCAACGACGGCTGGTTGGTACAACAGCGCACAATCACATTTTGACACTTTTCGCGAGTTTTTGCCGAAATTTCGATTTTTGGGATCCGAAGACATAGCTAGGGATATTCATTTCCACGGTCCCGTGTTCGAACAAAGCGTCCCCGCGACAAAAGGTCCGAAACGACGCAATTTTGTCCCGTATTTCGGAACATTCTGTCCCGTTTTTACCAGCTTATCCAACAAGATGTTTTACTTGTTATAGAAAATCATTGATTAAACTTGATAACTCCCCCAATGTTTAACGGCAACGAAACTACTAATAAAATTAAAATTTTTAATCGAGGTATTATTTTCATTGTTTCTAGTAACGAACGTTGTACCTACTTATTTTATCGTGCAATTATCAAGTGTGAGGAAAACGAAATGATACCTAAAGGTTATCCTCCCATCCACATAACGAACCTATGTAAAGTACCCATAGGTATGACTTGAAACGTCCCGTAAACGTTTTAAAAAAAAAACTCCCAGAAACGTTTGATTTTTAGGAAAATTATAAAAGTGCGAGTGCAGAATATTACGTAAAACGTTTAAACTATACGCGCGTTAAAATAAATTCCGCGATGACACGTACTATAAATATATTTCCTTAGCTGCCTACGTGAAAACAGTGTTCTAGAAATATTACGCCAAAAGATTAACCAAAATCACTATTTATTGAAATTCGTCATGTACAAATCTATGCGGATAACACTGTTACCGGTAGAGTATAATTGCCTATTGTTTTTAGGAAAACGATCAAGTTTTATTTTTTTTTTTTTTTTTTTTTTTTACGTTCCTAAGGCAGTCCATAGGTTTAATACTTAGGCATTCTATAAAATAATATCTGTGTTAGTTGTTACCACGGATAATACAAATTATGTATATTGGTAAAGCTGAAAACGACAGGATGCCAGAAAAAAAATTGTTTTTTACAACCTTACATTAAAATTCATACTTGGTGCGCGGCGTTTACCAACCTCGTACCTCGTATTAAAGTTACAAAACGTTTTGTGGAATATTAAATTTTTTATCGAACAAAAATTACAACAACAAAAAATATGGAAATTTTCGAAAATTTTAAAGTTCGAAAAAACGATTCTCGGCGAGCTCAGTTGTCTATAGTATACGTCATGGTAAAATTTTCGAAAATTTCAAAGTTCTATTTTAAGCTCAAAAATTTACAAAAAAAGAACTTGAAACTTGTACCAAACCTGTATCTTACCTATTTCAATATTGCGAGAAAGCTTCATTAATAAAGATCATTATTTGGTAGTAATGGCTAAAAAACTAAATTGTTTATGTGTCAAAAAAACACATTAGCCGTCATTTTTAACATTTCGTCTTAATTTTTTGCTGTAACGTTTCCCATTTCGAACTCTCAATTTAGAGACCCCTCAAAGTACCATCAAACCTATCATAAAAGTTACATGCTTTAAAAATCTGATTATTTTGAAGTTGAGCGTTTTAAAGTTGTTCGCAGTAAAAAAAAAAAACATTGTAAAAACAATTCGCTGCGCTCAGAATCTAAAATAATAAAGATAATACTCACATTTTTGTTTCTATTCAGGCGATGATCGTGTTCGTGTTGGTAGAGAGATAATAAGAAACATACAATACAACTGAATACTGGACATTAATTCTCAACAACCGCGGTTTTTTTTCTTCTGAATTTTCAGTCCATATTTGCATTGAAAACGATAATAAAACACAACGTTTAACTTATAAAAAACTATGATACATTTATTAAACGTGCCCAAACATTGCCCTTAAAAACGTACAAAAAATCCCTACAACCGAAACAGTCAAATACTTGGGCTTAATCCTTGACTGACATAGAAGAACACCTTCGAACCAAAAGACTAACATTAAATAACCGTATGCTCAAAACTAACCTAACCCTAAAAACCTTTTGGGAATTTTTGTTTTTCTAAGTAGGCAATTTTGATTTCTGTTCTCCCCAACATCGCATTTCCTCTTCCATGCTTGTTATCATCTCCCGAGGGGACCCAACTGCACCTGAGACCCGCGGCTGCAGCTGCCGGTTTTGAGATACAGTACTGTGTAGATGGAATAGAAAAAGCACAAATCGTCTTCCTGTACTTGCACAATTCGGTGAGGTACCATGAAACCGCTAACATCAATGAGCTGTGTTTTAAACCATTGCACAAAAAAATGCCTAAAATAGTATGATAAAAAAAATAAAAAAAACTGAAATTTTATACTAAGCCTAAAAGGCATTCTAAACAATGGAAAGGTGAAAACTATGAATATTTGAAACGTTTAAAAATACAAATTTTAAGTGAAATATTTCAATGATGGAAAACTTGTGAAAAGTACGCACAATCGGAAACAAACGACTTGTTGCCCTGTTCTTTTCATTGGTTACCTCTTTTAAACCATCCTAGTTTTTAGGATATGTTCGTAAAAATTGGGGGAACAATACTCATTCCACAGTAAAGACCAAATGTTACTGGAGTAAAAACAAAACAAAAATTGTTTAAAATAAAATAATACAAGACAGGCTTTTCAAAAGGCAAATCATTTTATTTTTTTAATACAATCTTTTTTCACATTGTAACAATTAATATTATTATATTGCAGATTCAGTTAACAAAATTGGCAAACATACTATTTATGAGTCTGCATACTGTTTTTAAAAAAAAAAAACATTTTTTTATTCAAACGAAACTTAAATTTTAAAATAAATTATAGTGTTTTAAAAAAAAAAAACATAATAAATTATAGGTACATATCAAATGTTTTTTATTTAGCGCCAATTCATATTGCACTTATTTTACTATAATACTAAGACTACAAGGTAAAATATGAAACTAAATTATTATTATAAATCGTAAAACTTAAATTGAATTTTTTAAGCACTGACTGCTACAAATCAATTGAAATTTCAAAGATAATATTCAGAAAGTCAAAATAATTGATTATGTAAAAAATTTTGAAGACAAACTGTGCTGAAAAACCTTCCCATAAGTTTGAGATCAGGAAAGTTTATATTGAATTTTTATTGAGAAAACAAAATATTAACATAAACATAAGACAAATGGCACACCATAGCTGTATTATAAAATTATAATGATGGTTTAGACTTTAGAAAATGATAAGAGAAAACCAGTTCTGAAAAAAACTAATAAAATATAATCCAGAACATGCATTTTTCAAGTTTTCTTAACGTTCTACACAAAAAAAAATTAGAATTTATTAGAATATCTTGTTCTCTAATGCAAAACTTGAAAATGCACTATTATTATTGTCAAATGCAATGTTTTAATGGACATAGGTGTGTAATGTGTACTGTAATTTAAAATAAATAAACATGTTTTATTTTGACTACCCCTACAGTATAACTAATAGGTCTATGTCAGCACTACAAAAAAAGCGTACATAACATTGACTCTCACAAACAATCAAAAATAAATTATTTTAGTTATTTTTTTAATGTTAAACATAAAATATATATATATATATATATATATTTTACACAGGTGTATAAATATATTGATTTACTTAAAATTATGTTTATTAAACAACCTTATTGCTCGACTTAAGTAAAACAAAAACCGTTAGTAAAACACGTTTAGTAACTCACTCATGAGACTGATAGATCTGAATAAATCTATACTTTTATAATATTATTTTATCTCAAGTGTTTTGAACTCAATTGTTTACAGTCTTCATTGGAAAAAAAATAGTTATTTACAATACAAAAAGAAGACAAAATCAAATTGACTGGGCAGCATCAGAGCTGTAGTGTATTTGTTGATTACACTCACGACTTGTTGTGGTTGATTGAACCCGGCGTAGCAAATGTCCTCGAGTAGCCGCTTGTTTTATTTTCATCTGTAATGTATGTCTGCGATTTAACCTCTGTACGCATGATATGCACAGTGTTAGAGGCAAACCGTCAGAAGACTTGATCTGAAACACACAATCAAAAGTTAATTTATTACTAGACATGTATTGATTATTGATACAACAATACAAAAATAAAACCAATTAGAAAATTTGTACTGGTATTTATTGTAATAAATTTTAATATGGACTTATTTTTTTAATTATGAGAAATTATGAGAAACTACTGAAAAATCGATTAGTTTAATTAATTTAAGTTAGTTTCATACCTACCAAAGTTTATACTAATACCAGAAGTCGGAACCGTAAAATTATTATTTGATTATATTTTTAAAAGATAGGTATTTGGGGGTGTATTAAAGGTTCTATAAATAGCTTGAAAAATTTTTAACAGATATTAATAACTTAATACAAATAAGTTGTTCATCTAATGTTGTAATCCTAATATACACAGAAAGTTATTACGATTCACTTGTGGGAGAACAGAGAGTGGACACTGAATAGTATATTTTATTATTTTCTAAATCTGAATTTAGTTCTTATTAAACCTTTAAAAAAAATAATAAGTTACTTATACATCATTCTTTGTAGTTTTTATCCTAAAAATTTTAGAACTTTATAAGCAAGTCTTAAGTCAGAATTATCTGTGATTCAGTTGTGTTCTAGTGAAAATTTTATTAATGAATTC